>AGDA01078344.1:0-12657 GCA_000281935.1 Mengenilla moldrzyki | reverse complement strand
GTCCGGAAATCGTGAAGAATTTATTTTTATATTCGGTAGATATTTTAATCAGTGTAGACACTATCTGTTTTTAAAGTTCATATTTTCAGTGTTGGCATACTAATTCAAACCAATTTCAATTTGAAATTGCACTCACAAATGTCTAAAATGATAAGAAAATTCAAACCCATTTAAATTTCGTTTTCTTGAATAAAAAAATTGTTAAAACTTTACTGGAAAATATTAGTAGATCCGTCAAATACACAGTATAATAAAAAAGCCACGCCATTTGGTTTTATTGTCACCTCCTTTTTCCCAAGTACATTAACAAACGATTCCCGGTTCTCTTTAAATTTTATTAAATTTTAGATACTGACCCCTAAATTGTAATTTTGCGTACTAATGAGTGGAATTATCCACTGGCGGAAAGAAATGTCAGAAATATTGCAATTTTAATCAAAAAGGTGTTTGCTTTTTTTTATTTTACTATATTTTATTAAATAACCTTTTTTAATTTTTTTTATACATGTTATTCGAGTTTCTTCCACATGATATTCACGTGGGGTTTTTATAGTAAAATTTCCGATGGTATCATTATCAAGGATCTCAATATCTAACTTTGTCACTGGATTAATGTAATTTTAGTGTTAATATATAATACCCGTATAGCACAAATTGACGAATTGTCACTATTTTAGAACTAAAAGTAAGCTAAAATTCAACCAAATTTCTATTGATGAGATAGATAATGTGAGACTGTTTTAGTTTTAGTTTTTAGTGTTTTACTCTAAATAAGGATAAAAAAGCACTAAAATGTATCTATTTTTTCGTTTTTAGCTTAAAAATAGTTTAGAAATTTAATCCCTATTTTGAAGATAAAAATAAAAAATAAAGAAATTTTAGCGTTTTTTATTTCCATTTAAGAATGAAATGTTAAAACTTCACTAAAACAGTCTCATATCACCTATCTCGTCAATACAAATTTAGTTGAATTTTAGCTTACTTTTAGTTCTAAAATAGTGAAATTTCACCAATTTGTGCTATACGAGTATTTAAATATTATTTCAGTTAAATATTTAAGTAAAACTTTGATCGAAACCTTTTACGTAACTTCATTTAATGTATTACCATTTCGAGGAAAATTTTCAACTTAATATTTTTCTGAGGCTAATTAGAGTCGCTCAAATACTGCTTCAAAAAATTATTGGTCACCGTCAATTCGATTTGCTCATTGCATGCAAGATATACTCAATATCTCGATCACATTAATTTTGTCATGTTTCGAAATACTAATATTTAGTTTTGGGTGTTTTAGAACAATAAGTTTATAAAAATTTAATTTTTCAAGAATAGTATTGAAGAGTAGTAACTGAACATTAGTAATACGACGTTATTCTATTCATAAAAAAGCGGCCAGAGACCGAAAACTCCTATTTAAAGAATTAAATAAGGTTTTAAAAAGGCAATGTTAAGACATTTAATATTGAAGTTTATTTAAGGCTAAGACGACGCAAAATGTACTCTTTAAATTTGATCTTAAGAAAGTATAAATAAAATGCGCACACAATGTGCTAATAGCACATTAATAAATTGAAAATTTTAAGGCTCTCAGATGTCATGGCGTTTCAGCCTTCCATGCGAAGAAGGCTCATAAAATTATGAAATTACCAATTTCGAAATTTAATTAAAATTCATTTTTTTAAAACTGTATGAAAATATCGAAGTTGTAAAAAATAGGTCTAATTTAAATTTTTTAATCAATTATTCTTTTCATTTCCTTTTATTGTTTTCTTGGAAAATTTGGTTTCTTTAAAAGATTGATATTTAAATAAAGAATTTGAATTCCGGTATTGACAAACAAGTAAAAAGTTAGTTTTTTGAAATATAACTTCTAAAAATTCAACGTCGTGACGAAAATCAAAACCGATAAAAATCAGCGTCGTTTCTGACAAGTGAACTGTACAATTTCGACGTTAATTATCTGCAACTCGACGACGAATTCAATCATGACTCAGCGCATTTAATTTGGTTTCACTAGTTCTTTCTGAGCATCCGGGGTTTATCTTTTTACCCGGATTGCATTATAATAATATGAAGCTAAAATAATTACTAAAATGTTACGCTCTGAGCTTATGCTTTGCATACCAGACTGTTACAAAACATTAAAACACGCATTATATCCAGTGTTATTTTTCTAATTACCCAACAACTTTAAAAAACATCAAAACCACTGTTAATTTTTTTAGTTTAATATTGATCTAATAAGTTTCTAAGAATGTTCCATTAACACTATTTGGTTTCATTAGGTGATATGGAAACTAACAGTCGCCCTAACAGTCAGGAATAAGAATTTATTCCATCATCGTGTTAATTTTTAATTTTCATATGACTACGTGGGTCAGAACAGACTAAATGACTTAACCCTTGAGTCACCAAGTGAAGTATATTATATACTAAACAAAATATTTCGTAAAAATGAAAATTCCGAAGTATAAAAATAGCCTGCGCCGAAAATCGAAAGCTATTAAAAAGTATTTAACTAATTAGAAGAGTTTAAATCATTTGAATAGGAAATTTATTAGCAAAGTAAATTATAAAGTTAATAATTTGTAATTAATTGTTATTTCTGTTATAAAAAATGAATACTATAAATTTTTTGCGTAACTTCCAATGTGATGGATTAAATTTAGAATATTCCCGATCTATTATCACATCATACTAGGATCTAATTCACTATTAGCTGTTCCAATACTAGTTTTTAGAATTATTTCTTGGGTCATTTTTCACGAGGAACCTTATTGCATTGCTAGTACAATGCGCCATTTCTTCTTGAAGTGCACTTTAACATAGTAACGGACCAGATTAAGCTTACGGTCCGGCAGTTGCCCATCAATGCGTTTGGTAATCATGCAATACTGCTGTAACAGTGTGTATCACACAACGTGCAATTAATGCATCAAGGTTGATTAAAAAATTAATTGTTGCAGGCAAAAAAGAATTTCTGTCTTAGGCAACCCGCTTGATCATGTTACATTTAGAATTCTAATTATACAACTGTTATATAGCAAAATGGGTGCCACAAAAATCATATTTTTTTACATACAAAATACAGTTATTACAGGAACACAACTTCTTAAAAATAAGTGTTTTTCAAATATTTAGTAATATTGCTGGTGTGCAAATGCGAGGTTACAAATTCTACACTGCATTGTAAAGCTATAGTTTTAAAAATGAACGAATTACATTGTTTTGTTTGTTATTTTTGCTGTAAAAATTTTGACAATAAATCGAAATAAAATTTATAGAACATTAAAAACGGTTTTAAAATGTATAATAATTATAAATGTGTCAACTAACACAAAACTGAAGTATTTGTGATTTCAATGTAGAGAATATTTCTTTTAATATTTTTTTGATACATAAGGCTATATATACACACGCATAATAGTTTAGTATAAAGTTCTGATGCAACATTAAAATTGCATTTTAGTAGACAAACACATCTACATCATTTTTAAAAATAAGTGGAAAAAGTGAAAATTCATTTGAGACAATAGATAACGCTGTAATCATTGACACCGCTTAACGTGGCAACATTGTTGAACAAAACGTATAAACTGTCTGCGTAGCGTCATCTGTACAAGTTGATTTGCATTTGTAGAACATGCGCGTCGATTTCTGTAGGGGAGAGCGCGCGATCGGCGCACTTCGGGCCCGTTCGACGATGGCCGAGTGCCGACGACAGCGACGGCGACGCAGCGTCCGCATGCCGAACGTAGTATCGTGTCAGTGTAGCGACGGAACGAAGCACAATGTGCTGGCGCCATTGTGAGCGCAAACAACGGGTGCGCATTGCGATTTTCGAACAGCGAGCTGAGCGTCCGCCGCAGCCGCGTTTCGGACCGTGCCGATGTCCAGATCGGCCTACGACCTGGCCGCACAGCTGATACGGTCCTTGGACCGCAACTATAACGTAAGCGAATCGTATTGCACGCCATTTGCGCCGCGATCCGTACATTGTGCGCTCTTGCAACTGCCAGTCGCGCGCTCCGCTCGCGCTTGTTTTTATATTGCGCTCGCACGGCCGCGACTGCGCAGCTTGCGCTTCTGCGCCCCACACCGCATAACTAACCGACTGTTTTTTTGGCGCCGTTGCCGCTATAGGTTGTCGACATGCCGGCCGTTATCGACTCGATCGCACACTTCGAACGAATTGCCGTCACCAAAGAGTTGCTCGAGGTACGATTTGTTACCGTCGCCGCCACTGTTTCCGCCGTTCTCTTATTGTCGTCGACTGTTCGCTACGTCATACGTGACGTTTCATTTTTCAAATATGAATGTTTGAAATATAGCGGTTATGACCCGTCAATTCTACTGACTATAAAATGTCTCAAATTTGTTTCCTATTGACTTAAATTTATATTTCCTTGAAGCTCGCGATTTTCGCAGGTTTAGAAGCGATAACTAAATATTTAAATAGGCACCTAATAAATAATTTGGTAGTGTGGGTTGTTTTTAGTTACAATTACTAAAAACACCAGATCCTAATAGTGAAATATTTGATGCTTGTTAAATTTTAGTTCTTGCTGTCTGAATGAGTATCTCTGCGATTTATAATTTTCCCATTTTTAAGAAATTAAAGTTAAGCTATATCTTTGGTTCTTAAAAGAATTTGATGTCAAATCATTAAATATTAGTCGACTTTTGTGGTTTGAAATTTTGGCAAATTTTCCCTCCTAGTATAATGAAGATTTAGGGATTTTAACGAACCGGCTTGACTCTAATTGAATTTTAATTTCGCAGCAGTGCATTCCGGCCTTTTGAAATATAAGAATACATGTATTATTTCTTTACAAACAGAACTGGTCAGAAAGTAATGATATATTCGGTTATATGTTTGATTTTTCTCCGCTACTCTATCATTGGGCACCCCGTTTCAGCCATGCTGTTTCGTTTCTCGATATTTGCATATTATCGAGGAACTCAACTTTATAAACGTTTTATTAGAACAGTTTGATTACCCACAAATTGATCGTACAAATTCTTATAAAGTTAAACGACTTTTTTTAAAAATTCGTTGTACGGTTATAAAAATTAATTAAGAAACTTAGAGGAGCGTATTGTTGAGCAAAAATTTGGTGATTACAACGAAAATTATTCAGACGAATACGGCATTTTTAACGTTTGCTTAGAAATTAATTGTGATATTTTTTCGATAAATGATCATTGTTGCCGATTAATGTGATTTTGTGACAGTTATTTCGATTTCACTTCAAGAAATTTAAACAGTAATTGTAAAAAACTAGCATTATTCTGGAAACATGGTAGAGGGTTATGTCAAAAGACATTAGCATTTTCATTTGAGTCTTTATGATCTAAATAATGGAACGAATTCAGAACAATTTATCATATGCTCATCTAAATCAAGTGTCTAGCCCTCGGTCTTTTCAAAGACTTTGCGGCACAACTGAAATTCAAATGTCTATATTACTTTAACCATTTGAAAAAATCGACTAAATTATCCGATTATATAACAAAAGATGTGAAATGCAAAAAAGAATGCAATATCAATTGTAAGGTGCCAAACTTCTTTAAATCTTGTGTGATAATTAACAAATTTTCTCATGTACGAACCGTCTCACCCTAGAAAATTTTAACCACTAACCGATTTTGTTTGCACACTCCCGATCTAGATAATCAGTGGTCATGAGTTGAACATTTACTTCTTTAGATACAAATCTTAGTTTGCTGCTTACAATATGATTACAGATTAATGATCAGTTCTGAAGAAGATAAAGCACTTTGTCAGAAGGGATGAATTTACTTGCCTTCATTTTTTAGGATTTTAATTTATTTGGTTAAGAAAAAAACGGCTTTAAGACACACTGATATTGAAAATGTCCTACCTTTTGATGCGTGTTAACCCACGGTAGAACTATATGAATCTCAGTTTTCGTTTCATCTGAAGTGTTGTTACAAAAATTTATGTAACATACAAAACTAATATTATGTTATTTGGATTAAAGTGTTATTGACTTTTTAATCTACTCGTACAGTCAATTAGACTTAACCTAAAATGGTCTCATAAGTCACACTAAAACGATACCGTTTTTTAATTTTCTGGGGAAGAGTAATATTTAAAAGCTACATTTTTCACGACAATCTTCTATATCAAAAAGATGTTTTAATAACTATTTTATGATGAAATCGGATCGAGAGACGTATAGTCTATTAGAGTGAATGCGTAAATGATGATGATGCAACTAAAGTTTCGAAAATTTAAATTTCAAATCTTATTTAATATAATTTTGAAAACAGTGGAATTTTAAACATTTTAGTTATTATTTGGAACATACATTTGTCAAATATTATTAACACTTTGTGGGCTGCTGTCAGGTTGGCGCGACTTATTTCGCTAAAATGATGCTTCACTGCCCCCAAGATAAAAGTCATTGCATATATGTGTTCTTTCTACAACGTTTCTCTGCATGTTAGAAAATGTTTTCAAAAATGTCATATTAAAAAGAACTATGTATTCCAGGAATTAAATTTCTTAAATAAAATGTTTTAGTACTAATTAAAAAACATACGACTACGGATTAAAAGTAGTGTAACAGTTGTTTTAGTGCCTTCTTTAACAATAATTATATTACAACTGCTTATGTTGCAAAAAACCGCGTAAATATTGCCGTCGGCAAGCAATAGAAGCCTCACAAATCTCGTTGACAGCAGTGAAACGCCGCTTTAAAACATGCGTAGCGTACAAACTGTTAATAAATGTTACCATATCAAACTGATTGTTTCTTTTCATTGTAATATGTTGCAGTTCGTCTCGATGTACTTTTCACACAGCTTTGAAATGAAAATTTACAAACACTCAATGTAAAATATATCCGGAATGTGTTAGTGGTGTTCATTTTTGTTCACTTACGTTTTAAATACTTTGTGCCTTTTTAACTGACAAATACAACTAAAATATAGTAGTTATTTGTTTAAGAATTCTTATTATTAATGTCGTCTGTTTTCAGTTTATTAGTGTCATTTTTTGTATAAAAATTTTAAAGTCTGTGTAAAATATCGAATGAAGATTTTATCTCAGTTGAAAGAAGCTGCAAAATAACGCGATATAAATATACAATTATTGTTGTTCAAATACATATTCTGAAAGCCCTGAACAATTTGAAAATCTGTTTGTCGATTTCCCATATGGGACTAATAATAACAATAATAGATAAATACAATTAACAAACATTTTGAAGATATTAATGATAAAGTTATTATTTTTATAACGAAAGATTTAGACGATACGTGTTCAGTAAATTTTACAATAAGAAATAATTCCAAAATGTTAATTTAATGCTGAAATTTAGTAATATAATTGCTAAAGAGTATAAAAATGAAAAAATATTTATAATTGTTAAAGAAAATTGTTTTGATAATAATCGTATGAGAATTTTCACAATAACTTGCATAAAATTGAAAGAATTTCTAAAAAATGAAAATGTAAATTCGGCAACAATTACGAACCGCTGAAGTTTGATTATTTGAAAATTAATACTTTGAAATTAATGATTAAAGCTATTTTATGTGAAAAATTATGAATATTACCATATGCAGCAGCTCACTAATCATTCCAAACGCGTGAAGGAACAGAGCTTATGAAAAAGCGTCATGAAAACTCTTAATGTGGTCACACTGGTTTTATGCAGACTTTGCAAAAGATTAGTTGCTGATATTTTGTGAAAGAAATGAGTTTAGGTGTTAAAAGTTACTATAGTATTTGGTTGCCTTAACTGAATGGATTTGTTGCCATTGGTGCTTGCGGCCTGAACTGTTTGTTTCTTTTTTATCTGTTCGTTAACCGAGAGTCTATTGTACTAAAATTGACAAATTCAGTGCAAAAAGAACAAAACTTTCTTACAGATGAATATAGTTCTTTCGTGAAAAAAAGTAGACATGAAAAAATGAAGGATATGGGGATTTCTCAACAGGGTCCATACGGACTACTTCGTGAATTACTAAACGTATCAATCGTTTCCTTTTTATTTCAAAGGCTAATAATATTGCTTTTAACGTAATAGTAGGGTTGAAAGGGCTACTTAAAATGTAGTTGGTAAATTGACTCTCTGAAAATTTTTATAAAATATACGCAATTTGATTGATTTATGTATTACACTTAAAACATTTTTATTTTCATATAAATATTCTATAAATATAAGCACGACAGTCGACTTTAAATCTTATTGGATAATTGAATTTCTTATTGAATTAATATTTTTATGGAAAATTTTTAGAGTACTAGACTAGGAAAGTATGTGAATGAGCTGAGAAGGAGAACAAATAATGAAGCATTGGCAAAACGTGCCAAAGAATTAGTGAAAAAATGGCGTAATCTGGTGCTGCCGGACCAAACGGGCTCAAAGTCGAGCTCGGATCATGAAAGTAGTAGCGGTTCTACCGGCACTACTACTAGTGTTACCACAATCTCTGCTACAGCAGTTATACCATCTACCATTGTTGTGAACAGTAATAATAATAATAACAACAGTGCGACTTATGCAAATAATAATAAAAGACCGCTTCCAAACGACGACGTTAGCAGTCCAGAAACGTTTAAAAAGATAAAGAAAAATGGCGAGTACGAAACGATATCGTTGACCGATGTCACGAGATTAGATACGCCTACATTCGCATCGTCGCCTCTACCCGCGCCTACATTCGTAACTACGCCCACTTGCGTAGACACGTCTACAAATATGCTCACGTCAACAGTGATGGCGATGTCTTCGGTTGTGACACCGCCTCAAGTGGTGACCGCGCCCGTTAATCTGGCGACCGAGGTAATCACGATAGCGGACGATGGAAGCGACGTAGAAGTGCCAAAGAGACGTGGTCGTAAGCGTGGCACAAAGAATCGGATCAATCGATATGTGCAAGAAGCCGAAGCGAGTTTTAGTAATAAAATGGCAGTTTCACGCCAATGCAATAAGGTGAAGACAACACAGGAGATTTTAGCTGATTTGCAGAATCGGTCGTTGCTACAAAAACATTTGGCTGTTGGTGAATCGATTCAGAGCAGAGTAAGAACACTAGTTTTTGTTTTCTAACATATTACACTAGTCAACATCAAACTCGATAAAAACTAATGCTCGTATTTAAGTAAGCTTGGTTCTCTGAGTATTAAATAGCATTAGTTTCTCTCATCAAGTTAAAAGCTTCAGACATAACGCAATAATTTTTTTGAATTTAAACGTCTGTTTAATTTGAATTACAGGAACTGTATTGTGTGTCGTAACATTTTTATAAAATGTTAAATCAATGTTGTATTATTGTCCGAATAATGTTTTAACAATGATATATCAGTGATAAAGCATGTTAATTTTCTGCTTAAAAATGTGTTTTTTAAAATGATGGATGAAATATTAGAATTATGTTACATTAGCACGATCGGAAAAATGTTAGACATATGTTGTTTTACCATTATTATACAGATGATAAATTGATATAATTTATTTTTAACCTGATAGATTCATTCTTTACGATATTTAGATTCAAGTGACTCATCTAAAATTTAAGACGGAAAAATTAACAATAAAAGTTGTAAACTAATCCACATTGTTATTAAATTTAAAATTTGATTTTCTTATGTTGCAATAAAACCATATAGACCAAGTTTACTGCTTATTAATTGGAACAACGAGTAATTAATACTTTGCTAAATAAAATTTTATTAATCACAATAGAAAATTTAATAAAATTAATTAATATTTATTTTTTCTTTGAAACTTCTTTTGTACTTCTTTCTTCGGTGTGATTAATCTTAATAAACATACATATAAGTATAAAGACAACAATGCTTTTGAATCACAGTCGATTTGCGTTTATCGTATTGCCACTTGTGATAAAAGGTTACCAGTGCTTCAATATCCTGAATTTTTTGCTATTGGGAATTCCTTTAGCATTTTTGATACTAGCAAGGAAACGCTTTAAACTCTTAAATTTAGGTTATACGTGCAATAACTCATAAAAGCTAAACTTATGAGGGTTAGAAGTGAACTATAGCAAAATATTTTTGAGTGAAAAGTTCAGAACCTAAAGATCTTTCAAAAAAATGATCTCTACAAAAAATATCTGTTTCAAAAAGAATTTTAACCTGTTAACTCAGAAGTTCCTAATTTTTTCTGGCTTTCGGCACTCTAAATAATCGGGTTTTTTTTTGGCGGCTCCATCAATTCATAAGATTTCTTTCTAAATTATTGACTTTCTTGAAAAATTGAAAATCTTTTCTTTTTAAAAGCGATTACCTATTTAGCAGCGAAATGTTAAAAGCTTATACTTACAATTCTCCTTGGAATAATATAAAATCTAATTTGAATTTTCGGTAATGCGTTTATTGAGACTGGAAAATTGTCGAATTGTTTAATTGAATATTTCGCGGTTCCCTAATGACGGTCCCAGGGAGCTGCGGCGTACACTTTGGAAATCACTGTTTTAACTGAGTAGTTTTCTTTTTTTTACAAAGCTCGATTTAGTCTACTGGATTATTTTCAAGTAAAGACAACTTTGTAATATCACAATTGCAGGAAGATTTTCCTTTTGGCTTAATTTTAAATTTCACAGCAAATCCCTTTTTTCAGCATGACGTAAATGTAAGACACAATAAAGAAACGATTATTTAGAGAGCCGCAAATCAGAAAAAATTGGGAACCTCTGAGTTAACAGGTTAAAATTCCTAGTCTTAATCTCTGTGCCATTTATCAGTTTATTGGGGAAGGGGAACTTGTATTTTTTGCTTTTTTCATATATTTAGTTATAGGGGATGAAAAAAGTTTCAGTCTTTTTTAATATGAATTATGTAATTTTTTTCCATTTTTTATTATATTTTTGCCTCTGAACGTTTTTTTGAGGAATTTGATATTTTTCTACCATTAGTCAACAAGCACAGCCATTTATAGGCAGAAGTGATATTTTTTTGGGGTGAAAAGTTTCTATGGGTGTTTGTTTCCTTGTTACAATTTACTCAAAATTTTCTGTGTAATCATAATTAAGACAATATATCTTCACATTTCTATTAAATAGCAAATAAATAAATTTTTATAAATATATGACATTTTGGAAACATAACTTAAAGGCGCCTAACGACTAAATGCTATTTTGACGCTTAACCAACAGAGGTCGTTAATTGTTTTTGAAACACCAATAATTTGTTTTAAACTTGTTATGAAATAATTCTGTAAAATTGTTTCGTAAAAATTTTTTACAAAAAAAATTTTTCAGTTTTGCTTTGGCACACAGCGATTCGTTTGTATAAAAGAAATATACATTTTATAATTATTATAGTTACAACTTTTTAGCTATTTATGAATTGTGAAGTAAATAAGAAAATTCAATTTAGAAGAAATAGAAATGATTTAATTTATTTTGTGTCGAAAAATTATTTTCCAATCAAGTTTTTTAATTGTTTATGTTTAATTAAAATAAGGATGCTAAGACGAACAGTAATGAGAACGTTGCAATAGTGGAGACGGCGGCTAGAGCCGCATGCCCAACTGTGATAGAGTTAAATTCAGATGGAGACGAAACAGTGACCAGTCATGTTGTTCAGCACACAGATCAGGCATTGTATTCGACTACGTCGAAAATTGAGCCGATAAGCCCTGCCCTGCAACCAATAACCAAAAGTGTACCATTAGAGGTGGATTCAAGTGTAGTGCCGTCTATGAAAAGGGATCTTGAAAAATTACCTCCTGTGGACTATGACCAGTTCGCTAAGGATATGGAGCTTGAGGCACAAACGATCTGTACATGCCCGATCGATGGGCCGGCTATTGACGATTGCCCGGTTTTGAAAGCCGACTTTAGAGCTGTTAGTACTGTTACCGATGCGCTCATCGAACGACTTCACTGTGAGTTCGTTACAAACCTAAATGGTAACTGGGGGCGGGGCCCAACAAAGCCTCCTACTCCTTTTTGCCGTGACCCTGAAAAGACTGATTTGTTTGAAAAGTATCAATTAACCGCCAACGTTGTGCCTGATCTGAATACGGAAGCGATTCCGAAACGGTTTCCAACTGATACGGCAGTGGCTGTGCCTGCGTTTGAAAATTTTCAAAAATATGAATTCTCGGAATCGTTGAAGCCATCTAGTGGCACTGCAAATGATAATGGTGCAAATGAGACGGCCTTGTCGCACCTTTGTAATGCATGTGCACATGTTCAAGACAAAGAGGGTGGTGCCGAACTTGTTTTTCGTGAATGGCATCAAACCGTTGACGTATCCTCGTACAACAATGAAATTTTAAGGATCTTGCCGTACGTTATTATCGATTGATACTTGGTTTCCTTTTATATGGAATTACTAGTCGGTTGATAAGTTTCGTTTTTTGTGCTTTTTTCATTTTGTCTAGTCTATTTTTCAGTGGGGATAGATGCAATATTTTCAGCGATACTTTGGTTTATTGTAAAAAGAGACATCCGAGATTTTGAAGCGTTTGGAGTCTGAATTTTTAACAATTTACTTGACTTGGGTGCATTTAAGAAGCACACAAAATGTTTCTTAGTCTAACATTTTCTAAATGTTTGTGATCACAACCCGGTACGAGGTTTCACAGTTTTCCACGGCTCTAAGAGAAAAACACTTTTTTTACAAATCAAATTTTGTTTCCAAGTAAATAAACT
>AGDA01078342.1:0-12103 GCA_000281935.1 Mengenilla moldrzyki | reverse complement strand
GCTATATAATGGTAACATAATATCTGCAGTATTAATATTCTTATATAATATCAATATAATTTTTGCATTATAATTTTTATTATATAATAATAACATAATTTTTGAAATATCGACATTTTTGTATAATGGTAATATAAATTCTCCTTATAATGTAACGTGGTCAAGCGGGATTTTGTTATGTTGGAATTCGTTCTGTGAGTTAATCACATTAGTCGTGTCCAAAAAGACTGTCTTGTTTGGGATAACGTTGAAAAGTATTTTTGCAGACTCACTCGGTCTTGTACAAAAACATAGGAGTTGAGTAATTCTAAGTAGCTATGACGTAAAATTGTCCTGTTCGGGCAGACTTTTTGGACACGACTATTGATTGTCCGTAAGCTAGTTAGAGCATCATTTGAGAGGATTAAATTGTTGCAAATTGCACAAATTTATACTTGTTACAAGTTAGACAGGGATTATGATTCGCGCATTGGAAGAAAATACTACAGTAAACAGTCGAAACATTGCAATCAAAACCAATGAATCATCGAAATCGTAAACAACCAGTAGAATTAATGAATTAAGTTGCTTAAAATTTAAGGGGTATGAATATATGTATCAGAACGAATTATCCATCAAGAATTCACGATAGTAAGCAGCCAACTAGTCAGTATGTACATAACAGGTTTACACAGTTTATAATTAGTTTCTTAGATCAGTGATTCTCAAAGTGTGAGCCGCAGTACCGTCATTAAGGAGCCGCAAAATATTCAATTGAACAATTCGACAATTTTCTACTCTCAATATAAATGTAACTGAAACAGTTGAAAATAGATATTTTATATTATTTCAAGGAAAACTGTAAGTATAAGCTTTTAATATTTCGCTGTTAAAAGGGTGATCGCTTTTAAAAAGGAAAGTTTTCCGATTTTTCAAGAAATTCAAAAATTTAGAAAGAAAACTGATGAATTGAGGGGACCGCGAAGAAAAAACGATTATTTAGGAAGCCGCAAACCAGAAAAGTTTGGGAACCTCTGTCTTAGACAGTCAACTATAAGCCTAAAAAGAACGCGAAAATTGAAAAGTTTATAAGAAAAAAAATGCAGTGTAAAAATTTGCCCTACATTTATTTTTGCGTCCGTTTCAAATAGTCGCAGTTTCAAATAAATTATCAGTTGAGTGACGTGAATTTTGTATGGCGTCAGATCCAAGTTCTGCATGATACCCCAGTATCATCGCTGTCATCAGTTCTTCATGAAAACGCCATCGTCTGAGTGTATTTGGTTACATGCTTGGTCTCTTCAAATTTTGCCAACAATCACGGAGGTACAGATTTTGAGCTAATGGGGAAAAGAACATTAATCAGTGTTTTTGAAAAAAAAAATCAATGGAGAAAATCAACTTACGTGGTTACCGTTGTTTCGAGTGGGACATTTTTTGTGTAATATTCTCGCGAGTAGTCTCATACCGTCATAGGCGTTTCTTCATTTTTGATGAGAATCTTTTCACCAGAAGAATTCTTTACTTGTGTAGTCGTGGCTTTTTTTGTACTCACAAGCAACATCAAGTATGGTCTTAAATATTTAGGATTGCTCAAAAAAGCGTGAAGAAAATTCGGAAAATGTTCCGTTTTCCATCATACAATCACATTGTACAAGAACATAAACTCTTATTTACCCGATATAACACCTTATACTTTGATTAAAGAAGTTACAACGTTATATACGGAGTTAAATGTTAACGTTTTTTTCTTCGAATCAAAATTTAAACATTTTTTTATTACTTTTGGTTTTAGTCATGTACATAACTTCGTTCTGTGTGTAGCTGATTTCAGCGGCTTAAGTGAGAAAATTGTAACATTTAGTCAGTTGTACCTGTGTTTTACTTAATAACTCCGATAAAAAGGAATTTGAATTTAGTTAAATATCAATTACCATAGAATAAATATATAAAAAGAAAGGCTTTAACATATTTCTCTCAGCAAAATTTTGTTGCTTTTCGCCCCTTGATGTTTACTCATCATTCAAAATATCGTACAGACTTAGAACTAGAGTATAAGACAATTGTTGTTTTATGAACATAAAGCTGAAATTAATAATTTTATCATTCGATAATACTGATGATAAAGTTAGAATTATCTTTAAAAACAATAACGTTTAAAAGAATATTTAGAAATTTAACTTTTTAACGAATCACAGATTAAATATTTTATTTTATGTATTATCTGATTACAAGTTGGCATCGTATTTGATGAAAAGAAAATGATCTAAAGCTGAAAGAACAAAAAAATTTACTATAAGAATTTTATTGGCGTTCTCTTTGTAAGTCTATTCTATGGTTAATATAATACAAAAAGAAGATTTACAAAAAAAATTTATTGCAACTGAACTAAATTAGCAAATAGTTAAGCCAATACAAGATGTCACTATAAATTATTGAATTTAAGACCGAACTGTAGACCGTGCACTGGTCTGTCAGTGGACTGAAAGCGTAGCGGAAAACAATAATTTAGTTCTATTTGTATGATGGATGCGAACTGATAAGCCAAGCCGAATCCGGTTGTAAACCGACTGCTCTGGTATAATTCTCTAATGAGTCCGTATATGTCATCGGTGGCATATTTATCACTCACACTACCAGCGGATGCAAAAAAGTGCAGCTTGAGATCGTCAGGAAATCGCATGCCCTTTGGCGGAAGTGGTAGTGGAGTCAAAATGTGCAGCCCCAGTAGATAAAACGCCTGATTCATTATTTTCATACAAGAAAACATTATTAGACAAAATATTCAAATCTAAGAACAAATTATATTAAAAAATTAACACGTTCAAGCCGGCGCATTTTTTAAGGCCGTATATACGTTCAATTTAGAGCATGGGCTTTCAAAAAATTAGAAGTGTATAAGACTACCGATGGTTCAAGCCGGGCTGATCATGTTAAAAACAGACAAAATTAAAGTGTCTTAATGCTATGTGTAACACAATAGTCTATTATATTGTTTTCTTATACTTTGTTATACATTTAGAATTGCTAAATACGAAAAAATGATAAAACACATATTTTACGATTCATTAAAGACTTGTTATTTGTTTATTCAACAAACATTTAATTTGTTTTGTATAGAGTGGCTACATTTAGTAGTTCGAATCAGAGTAAAATAAGCAGTGAAGAATAATTCATTTTTATTTACTATGCAAAATTTTCGAGTAAACCTATTCGCCTAGAATCTTTAATACGAAAGACACTTTTCACGTTTTTTGATTTTTGAAAAAAAATTTCATAGTCTAAAAGAAACATTAATGACTTCATTTATTAAAAAACTAATTGAAATTCATGTGATTGAAACCTAATTAGAATAGTGAGTTTTACAATACATTAACTCTGTAGAGGTTCCCAACTTCTTTGCACTCTAAACAGCGTTTATCAAGCTTTTTTGGCCCGCGGACCAATAGATTTGTTAAAAAAAATGCGGATCAGTGATATTTTCTTAACAAATTTTTACTAAGTGTTTATAAAGAACTACTACATAAGTTAGTTGTAACAACTTTATTATCAGTTGCCTACAGTAATAATTAAATGTAAAGATATATGATTATATATACATATGTGTATGTATAGGGGAAATGTCAGCGCACCAGTAAAATTTTCCGCCAACCACTAATGATCCGCCGGACCAGCGATTGAGAATAGCTGCTCTAAAGCATACTTTAAAATATCGGTGGGGAGACGTGTATTACCTATTTTCAATCGATAAACTCCTTCCGTAAATCCTCATTATATATTTTCTTATATTCATAATTTGCACAAATAAATAATAAACGAAAATGATATAAAATTATTATTATTCAAATTTCATGCACACGGAGGAATGTATTTTTTTTGTTAAATAGTGGTGGGCCCATACGAATCGTTCCGAGGGTGTCATGATACCTACTAATACGAGATTGAATACCTTTATCCTACACTATTAAATTCAGTATATTTTATTCTAGACTACTTCAACACTGAATTGAGTTTTTGAAAATAATACCTATTGATATAGACTCCGTTAACGACCTAAAATATTTTGGAATTGAAAAATTGGAAATTTGTGTATATGTGATGTTTGAGCAATTAGAAATAAAGCATAAAAAGTTACGATTTTAACGATTTTAAATTCCCTTGATGAAAATATGAAAGGCATTCAATGTTTGTAAACAAGAATAAGAAAAAATAATGATTTCAATTATTTGAAACAAATTTGCCAAACAAGTTAGAAAAGTATACTTTGGCTTCATAATAAAATTACAAATTTCTCATTTATGAGAGTTTGTTTAGTTTGCTATTCTGAGAACGAAGTTTTCGCTTGAAAATCACCATTATACTCTGTGATTTAATTGCTGTTTGTATTTTAACGTTGATTATGAGGTCATAGTTGACAGCAGCACTCCTGGTGTCTTTGAAACGGATTTTATATTCTTTTTCGAGCAAAAGTTAAATGTTTTCCTTCTATGTATGTTATTCTGTGCAGATGTGTACACAAAACTAAAAAGTAATTGCAATTTATATATTAAAATCCCGTTACGATACAAGATTTGGAAGGAAAAATAACGGTATATGTAGAAAAACCGATTCAAAAATAATTATTGTAAAAATATCGAAAAATTGTATTTGATTCTTCAAAAGTAGAAAATTTAATAGTCTTGGGGGAATTTTAGTTAGTGCTAGGATATTTACACAATTAACAATTCTTAAGTCATTTGGATAAATTTTTAATTTTAATTGCCATGCCTGATTTTTATTTCACATGCTTATGCTTTTGTAGTAACAATTTTACTACTTGTGTTGTTAAGCAACTGTTTCATAATAGCTGTTTCATAATTCACCATTTTGAATAAATGAAGAAAAAAAGTCAGCGAAAATAGCCACCATCGTCATTTTTCCCTTAATGTACATTTTACAAGAAAATTTAATCAAGCACTTGAAATAAAAGCCTACATTAGAACCCAAACGAGCACCATTACAATGACGTCCAACGCCCTTGGTTTCGAAACCACGAAACGAAGCTGGGCCACCAAGAAAGAACTGATCTATTGGACCGATCCGTTGATATTCCTTCTGAAACGGAGTTAAAAACCCGAACTGTGTTTCTAGCTGCACTATCTGTAAAAGAACTGTATAAATAATTCGTTGATATAGCTATAGAAAAAAGCTTTTAATGTTCCATGAGCAAGTTTCTAGTAAATGTAGTGACGTAAACGTGGCTTAAAATCAAAAAAAACAAAACAAAACAAAGAGCATCGAAATTTCAAAACTGATATTTAAGGAAATAAAATTTCCACGAATTTCTTTTTGAATTTCAAATTAAACATTACGAATCATTTCATTATTTCATGTGCCACTTTTTTCTTTATATATATATCTTCGCAATAAAAAAAATTACAAAATTTTTGTGTGAACTGAGATTTGTTTGTAGGTGGGTGTTGTGTTTGAAAAAACCGACGTTGCCTCCTAAACCAGCCAGTTCACTATTTAATTTAAATAAAGAGCCTTCAGTAGCAAATGCAGGACGGTTTCTTGTGTCCGATACGATTTCATGTACAGCAGACGATTTAAAAGAGTGACCTGCCATCTGTCTCACTTCGAAAGGTGTGTTGTCATCATTTCGTGCCGTCAGAGTTCGAAATTCACCATTCCACGACAAAGAGTAGTTTAGCTGTCAGAAATATGAAACATACATTTGAATGAGTATTAAAATAATAAGATCTAAAAGAAATTTACAACATTAGGAAGCTAATAAATGCGGTCTCTAGGGGACAAATGTTGATTTACTCTCAATATTTTCGGTTGACGAAACATCTGTTATGTAATATATTTAATTTTTTGTAAGAAAATCACAATCGAATTTTAAATTTCAAGTTTAATTTTTTACGAAGAAAGTTTATGTGTCGCGAACCATCTTTTGAGAATACGGATACAACAAGGAGTAAAATTCATGAAAAAATTTCGATGAACACTTTATTACAAAATAGTAACAAATAAAATGCGTATTAGTTTTTTCAATATACTGCGAAGGAGAGCTCGGCTAAAAGTAAGAAAAAGGTTTATTTCTCGAATACTTTAGTAGATTTTTTTTTCAATGTAAAGTTCCTCAATTTACAGAATTTAGTTTGCACATATTACGCTTAATGTACATACACAGTATTATAATTTTTTCGTTACATTTCCTCCCATTATTTTAAATATCATTTCAAAAAAAACTAAATAATTTATTTTACATTCAGTTGTTACCATCTATTGAAAGAAATATGTTTTATGGGAAATGAGACAAAGTTTATGACAATATAATATTAAAGTTAAAGAATAAATAACCTCTAGTTTTATGAGTCATAACAATTTCTTAAATATATATTGGTA
This sequence comes from Mengenilla moldrzyki, assembly GCA_000281935.1. Taxonomy (NCBI): domain Eukaryota; kingdom Metazoa; phylum Arthropoda; class Insecta; order Strepsiptera; family Mengenillidae; genus Mengenilla; species Mengenilla moldrzyki. The sequence goes on along the minus strand of AGDA01078342.1, from coordinate 5,731 downwards.
AGTAATTTACCAAAAAGTAAACGTTAAAATAGAATGAGTCTCAAGTTTTCTATTATTATAAATTTTGCGACTTTTCCTGTAAAACACTTTTTTTAACAAAATAAAATATTCGAATTAAGAAAAAAATTATTTGATATTATTATATAATTTGTGCAAGTCTATATTAAAGGTACAAAAATTGAAAAAAACAGTTACAAAAAAAAATGCCATTGGCACATCAGGGTAAAAGGATGGTTCACTAATAAAACGCACACAACGTTAGTCAAAAAATTTCACTTTAGAACGACATGTGAAGTAAAATATGGAAAAAGAAACTTTTCATTTCTACGCTTTATAGTGGGAGAAACAATAATGACTGTGTACTTAATTATGCATAATATATGGAAACTAAATTCAGTAAATTAAAGAATTTTGACTATGTAATTTGACTTAAAACACGTAAATTATTAAAAAATAATTTTTTTCAAAATTTAGCGTCAAAAATTAAATTAAAAATAAAAACGATTTATAAAAATACCAAGGATCTTTACATGACGCGTAACTTCTATAAATGACATTTTCTTATAAAAATTTAAAGTCTGGAATATAATGATTTAAATTTTTTACTAAAGTTAAGTTCACAGGTTAATATCTTCCGAACCATTGGCTGACTGACACTAATATTTCATGAGTCTCAATCTTGACTAATACTTTCAAGATGTGCATTGCACCTTGAAACCCCAAATTCAAAAAACATGGTGCGAATTTGCTAGTATAATAGTTAAACAAACGTCGAAAACTTCTAAACATAAAGTATTACAATTACTTACATAGTTTTGACGGAAAGTGGATTTCAAAGCAGAGCCAACAGTGGAAACACGCCATTGTGAAAATGGACATTCATTGTTGGTTTGAAAAATCGTGGCGGCCATTTCGTTAAGAAATGGCATTCCCCGTCGTTCTGGACGCTGAAAATATGGCTTTCGAAACATCGCGTGTCTTGTCCCATTCCAATTAGCATCATAGCCGCAGTTCGCTTCAACGGACTCACCTCGTCCAAAGACATTACGCGCTGTTAAGCGTACACTGCCCTCTCCGGCATCATTCCCGTACGTTGCCTCAACAGCTCCACTCAAAAGTCCGTATTCAACAACGTCAAAAGTAACCGTTAACCGATCAACATTATCACTACCCATGCCATTAGCATTTCCGTGTACAATGTCAGTGGGAGTGGCCGCGTCAAGCCGCACTTCCACTGACTTAAAACAGCGCAACTGTTCGGCTAACTGTTTGCGTACTTTTCCCACTTCTAATAGCACCGAGCCATAGTCTCGACTGCGCCATAATTCTGTCATTGCATTTCTTATTACATCGTTTTTGGTTCTCTGCAACCCATTTATAATTACACGACTAACATAAGCCTATAGCCGCAAAATTTATTCATAAGGTTACACAAAATGTATTTCACAATTACTTCCATTTGGGTGAAAATAGCATAATTATTGTAAGTACAATATCGTTTCCTAAAAAGCTTGTTCCATATGTAATTTTAAAAAATATACACTATAAACTAAAAAACATATATAATACACTTTTCTAATGGAGCTAAACATGCAAATGACTGCTCAATAATACGAATTTTTAGATGCTGATGAAGTGATCATTTCATTACAAATATACGTGAAATAAGTCTAAATCTCGTATTTCTCACAAAAAAATATATTTGAGTTTTAATTGTTGACAATTAAAACAACGTTTCAGTTGCGTATCTCACCATTGTGAAATATGAGATGTCATAAGGCAGAACTTTCTTTGTATACTTTGGGCGCATTAAAGAGTTCGAATCTTTAAAATATGACGGCAAAGAAATTTTGGTTCTAGTATAATAAAATCATACTCACTTCTTCAGTATTCAAAGACTGCAGTTTTAAAATTTAAAGAAAAGAAACGTATATTTAAAGACGATATTTTTGGACATTAAAGACATCACGACTTCGTTACATTAAAATAACTATTTCTTTAATGTCGAATTTTAAAGAGTTTTTCTTTAGTTAATAAAGAACGATATTCACAGTGTAAAAGTGTATAAAACTACACTTTTTGCTTCGTGATTGTTCATTTTATTCGATTCATATTATTCTTTGGGTTCCATACGAAACACCTTATAATTTACATTATACTGTGAGATCCGCATTAAGTAAATTAAACATTAGTAGAGTCGGCGTTAGAAGGAAACAAATTGCGCGTTTTTTACCAAAAAAATTAAGAAAGCTTCACCTTATACTTTGTAACTTTCCTCATTATTTACGTTTGGATATAACAGCGGTCCAATATTCAAAATACGGAGAGAACAACTTTTCATTACACGTTGAGAAGAGCTTTGATAATTTTATGGCAATTGTAATCAATGTAGATCGCTAGAACACGAGACTACACTGTGTACTAAAGTCAATTCACCACTGATCTTTTAATAAGCGATTTTAGTTAAGCTTTTACGACGCTAAATGTGATTTTAATCATTTAGGTTCATTCCGATTGACAGATTAGCATCGCAGGTTACTTTTGTAACCGTATGAAGTCGAAAAGATTTAGAAGAAATTCGAGGACACCTTGAAACTGACATTAAGCTGTATAATTTATGATTGCTCGTTTTTGGTCTGATAGATCTCGATATACTGGACATACTATTGTTAATTACCAATGACTTTTGAATTGAAGATAACATAGAGATGGAAATTAGTCTTCCACAAGAAATACAAAAAATAAAACCAAAATAAGATCAACAGCAATTGAAAGAAAAATATAAATGGTGATCGAAATTCAACTCATTAAAATTTTTTTGACGATTTTGAAACAATCGAAATTTAGTACTACTTTTTAATCATTCTACGATCGTCTTAAAAACCAAATAGCCTTAGGGGTAATTATATCCTAATTAGAAATTTTATACACTTCAATTTATCAGCTAGTATTTTATAGACTTAAGCTATTTATATACAGCAACAAATGAAGTATTGTTCACTTGTTAAAAAGAAATTTCGATTTAGAATGAAAAAAAAAATTTAGTTTAGATGAAACTAATTATTTATTTTAGATTATAAAAAAAATTTCTCATCATTTCATGAGAAGTGGAAATATATTATGCTGTTTTCACTATTGTAAAAAAAAAGTTTCTAATAAAAAATCCGCATTTTTTCTTTTTTTTTGGCTACTATATACTTTTAGTCTATTATATATGTGTTAAGAGTCTAAAATAATAGTGGATATACACAAGTAGAAAAGAAATAATTGTAAAAATATTCTTTATTAAAGATAAATAAGAATTCTAAAATCAAACTATCATTCATTCTTGAAATTATTATTTATATATTTTTAAGTAACAAATGTTTTAAAAATCTTTAAAATGATTTTCACAAGTTTTAAAATTTTAAAAGTTAAAACCAAATATATAACCAAAAAATTAAAATGTTAAACGTTTTGAAAATGCGTCGTCTCCAATGATTTGATTATTTTACCTATATTTTCTTTGGTATACTACTATGTGTAATGTTAAATAGCACTTGTGGTGTTTTAATCTTAAACCCTTTCCGTCTGAGAGCAACACACGAGAATGGGCTCCATTTTAGGATAGCTACCCGTATAGCACAAATTGGTCAAATTTCATTATTTTAAAACTAAAAGTAAGCTAAAGTTCAACTAAATTTGTATTGACGAGATAGGCAATATGAAACTATTTTAGTCAAATTTTAGGTTTTTGCTAAAAAAAAAAGATAAAAAAGTGCTAAAATTAATGTTTTTAAATTTAGCTTCAAAACAATTTTGTTATTTTTTCGCTATTTCGAAGCTGAAAAGGCACTAAAATGTATTTATTTTTTAATTTCAGCCTCAAAATAGTAAAAAAGTTACTAAACTTGAAACTAAAAATGACAAATTTTAGCGCTTTTTTATTATTTTAGAGTAAAATGCTGAAAACTGCCTGAAATAGTCTCATATTGATTACCTTGTCAATACAAATTTAGCCAAACTTTAGCTTTTTAGTTCCAAAATAGTGTAATTTACCAATTTTTGCTGTACGGGTATCGATAACATTTTTATAAACTGATGAATTAGAAATGAATTAAAAAAATTAATTCACTTTAAAATTCAACACAACTGCGTTCTATTATTTCCTTTAAGTTTAAGATAGCATTTAGTTTTATTAAATTTATTAGTTTTTCATTTTCTCGATTGAATTTTTATTGTTTTAATACTCAATTTCTAAATTTTTCTATTAATAAAAAATCATTAAAAAGATTTGCACGCGTATATTTTCAAAAAACGAAAAAATGGGCAACCTTGCTTAATATAACCATTTAAGTCGTGTTCAAAAAGTCTGTCCTGTTCGGGACGAAATTGAAAAGTATTTTTGTAAACTTACTTGGTCTTGTACAAAAGCATAGGAGTCGAGTAACCCTAGGTAGCTATGACGTAAAATTGTCCCGTTCGGAACAGACTTTTTGAACACGACTTTAGAAATTATTTTGATCTGTATTTTGCATACAGTGTGGCCAATAGTTGTTTTTTATTTTACTGCACAGTTGGCGTGAACTATAAAGTCTATGCGGTTTTTTCAATTATTGCGGTTGTTTAATAATACAAACTTTACGATAGCGATTACGGTCGTCCTGAGATAATGATTTATGGTCAATCACAAGTTTGGCATCGTTTTCTGTTTGACTCAAAACACGAATCTGCTTATGGGAAAGCGGTAACTAAAACAACCGTACGGTACAGCTATTGGAATAATTTGACCTACCGGCGCTTTCATTGCGCTTATTACGCCGAAATTTCTAGCTTTTTAGAAACCACGTTGTCGACCGTCCATCTTTTTCCAGAATGACCAACATGTGAAAAATCAAAAATTCTCTACACAGACGCGCTAAGCTTTGAGCGTCTTTCAAAATATAGACTTTTTCGAAAATAGTATTCTTAATAAGAAACTAATGCCTCATAGCTACTGAAAATTATTCAACAATGATTTATGCAAGGCCGAGTAAGTTTTAATGTTAGCAAAAATCTAAAAAATTACTTAAATTAAAATTTCTACTTTTTTTAAACAGAAATCAACTTGAAATTGGGATAAGAGTTATATTATTAAAAATGCGTATAAATATACTTATTTTTTGCTATGTAAGTGCTGTTACGTGCGCATAACCAATATTGTTTGGGTACACTATAGCCCAGGAGTGGGCAAAAGCCGGCCCGCGGGCCGGATCCGGCCCTCTTGCTTACTTTATCCGGCCCGTTAAAGAAGTACACATGTATTTTTTTAATACATTTTATGCGACTTTATTAAAATCAAAAATTTCTTAATACCATTATCTATCAATAACTATCAAATTTATTTTCCAAAATGCTTTAAAATAAGTTATAGTATTTTTGTCAAAAAAAAAATTGGGCAGGGTAAAAGCACACAAAACATTTTCGTGTGCACAGAATACGAAGTAAAACTTTTCGGCCCGAGAGAGATTTGGAAAGTGACATTTTGGCCCACACTTAAAATTATTTGCCCACCCCTGCTATAGCCCGTTGGCGGGTGTTTATCTTTACGATTAAACAAAATCAAGTAACAGCCAAATATGTTGAGTGCCAATAATTAATAGTCTTTTTTTTATATTTTTTAATCTTTTATTCTTAGATGCTACTTTTCAACTAACTTACAAAACTAAAGTTTTTACAATTTTATTTTAAATTTTTAGTTCTCATGATATTT
>AGDA01078313.1:0-12115 GCA_000281935.1 Mengenilla moldrzyki | reverse complement strand
AGTGTGAAAAATCAGGTACATTCAGTTCCGACATAAGATGTGAACCACAGCTTATTTTTTTTTCTTGTACACTTATTTCACTAATACAGAAAATGCAATTTCAACACAGAAGACACAGATAGGCCACCTCTATTTAGAAAATGAAAAACCTTGAAAATATAAATTAGTATTGATCGCGAAAAAGTAACGTAAAAGAGGTACGAGAGCTTTATTTGGGAATTTTCACTGTACGTTTTTAAGAACTAAAACACTGTACCCTTATTTGAAACTTTGGCGTCATTAGTAATAAAATTACATGTGATCGATTAAAGCGCCATCTTTTGCTCAGAATTACTCAAAATAGTGTCTGCGTATTTGTATCTTCTGTGATTTCAAAAGTTTTGCTCCGTAATAATGGTGCTGTTAAGTTTACATTAATTTTTCATGCCTAAAATTGAACATTGATATTCAAAATTCTATAATTAAAAAGAATTTAAAAATCATTCAATAAATTTTGGAAAAGTACATTTTTACTCAGATTCACTGGTTCTTTTTGATTGGAGTTGGAGAGCTGCAGTCTAGGTAACAAAGAGCCACATGCGGCTCCATGAGCCGTATTTACTCACCTCTGTTATATAACATAAATTGAAACTGGTTATAAAGTATTTTATTTCGAGTAAAATAAAACCTACTTAGTCAAAAAGAGCTAATGAAACGTGTAAGATTCAATTTTAAATTTTAAAATTATCACATTATTTAATAATTTATTTTAAAAACGGTATAATTGCTTCAACGATGATTTGAAATATTTATTGTTCGTTTTTTACATGAGTGTACTTTATTAGCAAAATTAGAAGAAATCAGCTTTAGCTTTGTGAACATGTTCTTTCCTTGAAAGGATTTTTTTTAATTTTCTAAATGCTTTAGTAAAAAAATTACATTAATATTATTAAGAGTTTTTTTTAATGCAATTAAAAAAAAAGAGTCAAATTACTTGCTATAAAATATAAATAACAATTAGTAATTGTTTAAAATAGTAAACCCTGTGTATAAATTGTATAATATTCTATCGTTAAACTAGTTAGCTACTAATTCATCTTATATAATGTGTATAAATTTTAACAATAATCTAGCGACTAAATTTCATAGAGAAAGAAAAAAATTTAGGTGGGTGGCTAAAGATGTCGAGTAGCTTTGTCTTTCTGTACTTCTAATAAAAGGTTCTAGATTGTATCCATTCGAAAACTTTTATAAAAGAACTTTGAGATGCAAATTGAAAAAACAATACGGGCAATTGAAATGTAAATAAGTGTAGATAAAGGGCTAAATTAAAATTAAAAATTAATTTAAAATTAAAATTGGAAATTGAAATTAAAACTCTAATTAGATTTAAATTAAAATTAAACTTGAGACTAACGTACGGATTATATTAAATTAAAAAGAAATGGGAAAAGGTATATATCTACTGGGAGACGCCGTGCACAAAATGGTGGCATCCAGACAACCTTTAGATCTGTAGGAAAAAAAGTGAAATAATTAATAATAATAATTATAAGTAAGCAATGTTGGGTTCGGTGGGAAAAACGGCAATGGCCGTCGGTGCTGGGTAAGAGACTCGAACCCTGGTACGTCAGAGCGCTAGGGTCGCTAGGCTATTTGAGCCTCGACTTGTTATACATAACAGTAATTACAATTATACTTGCCTGTAGTTAAACAGTGACTAACACTTAATATTATTGTTATATTGTTTTTTTATTTATTTGAATGTTTACAAATGTGTTTACAATATATTTATGAACGAGTATAAAGTTACCTAATAAGTAAGGTTATGAACACAGCTTAAGAAATTGAATTATAGTGTATTAATTTCATGTTAATTGCTAGTTACCCACAAGTTAAATTTTCTCATAGTGTTTTAATTTCAAACATTTTAAGAACATAAAAATTTAAAATCTTCCGTTGAAATATTACCTAATTTATCATTTATCAATTTTATGTCATCAAAACATTACATTTTTGATTAATTATTAAGATTTCTTAGTATTTAAGTGAAAAGACCGAAATTACTTTATAACATTTTTTTTTTATTAGATGCGAATAGGTATACATACAGGGTCGGTTTTAGCTGGTGTAGTGGGTAAAAAAATGCCAAGATATTGCCTGTTTGGAAACAATGTGACAATCGCAAACAAATTTGAGTCTAGTAGTGAGCCTTTAAAGATCAATGTCAGTCCAACCACTTACGAGTAAGAATTGCTTATCCATATTGGTGTAAAAAGTGACAATATTTTTTTCTTAAGATTTTTAAAAAATGACAAAAGTTTCGAAATGGTGCCACGTGATAGATCTTGTTTGCCGAAAGAGTTCCCGGATAATATTCCAGGTACTTGTTATTTTTTGGAACGGTATCGTCATCCGGAAATCAATCAGACGTCGGAATCTGAGTTTAATCAAATTGAACATATTGATCGCGTCATTAAAGATTTACAGTTTTCGCCTACATAGCAAATCAGATGGACAATTTTGCTATTAAAATTACCAGATGTTCGCAAAAAGTGCAATATTTTTACAGTGATATGAAGATTTTTTGCTGTGATTAGTCAACTGTCATCTTTTAATTGTGCTAAATGACTAAATAAAAGTTAATTCTCGATATGAAATTGTTTTATTATAATTTGATGTTGAAAAAAATATATGTAAATTTAACGAAAACTGGTGTGAAAACGGAGTTAACAACTTTTGTGGATTCAATTACAATATGTTAGAATTTGTGTAAAAAATTAACGTTTTAACTTTTTATTTCAATTTTTAATTTAATAATTCAAACATAAAATCTTTAATTTTACCTTCGATGATGAAACTTATTTTTTAATGTTTAAAATCTTTGTTTTAATAAACGCTAAATCGAAACTAATTAAAATTTCTCGAAAATTAATCGCACTGGGAAAATAATTATTGGTTTACTATCGATCATCATGTCCATAATTGAACATTTAGTATAACAACAGATTCATAATTTTTTTCAATTTCAAGCGCGAAGAGAAATATTCTTTTTTTATTTTATTATTTTATATTTAAATAAGTTATTAAAAGGTTATAGAACATAGTGATGTAACTAAAAATAATATCGAAATTTGTTACAAAATAATTTTAAACTATATTGAAAAAATATTCTGCAAACATATTGATGTAATATTAAAAATATCTAAAATAGTTTACGAAACAGCTTTAGAAAATTTTGAAAAAGTTTTTTAAAGCCTATTATAATTATAATAAAGTAACATAAAATAATCTAACGTATTTTAAAAATTGTTTGTGTAATATTAACATGTTTTAAAATGTACTTTAGTACTTAGTAATATATATAAGAACGTATTGGCATCATCATTTAGATATGCGAAAAAAGTTTTAAAAATATGTTAGAAACAACTTTTTAATATTTATAAAAGAAAAATGTTGTAAAAATGCTTTGCAACATGTTTCAAAAACATAAAAGGTAACATATTGGCAACACCACTTTGACATTAACAAGAAACTAGTATAAACTGCTTCAATGTACCAATTTTTATTTAACTGAGAAACTAATTTAAAAAGTTATCAATTTATTACTTTTTAGGCCCGAGTTTCCTAAACTTTTTTCGCTTGCAAGTCTATTTAATGTTGTTTTTTTTTCGCAACTCTAAATAAATCAATTTAACGACTGAACTGTAAATTCATGGTTCACAGTTTGTATTCTGTGCAAAATGACGTTTACATACGTAATTGATGATGTCACGAGTCTCCGAATTCAGTTACAAACGTATCAAAGTTTTAATATTTAATTTTTTTTGAAATTTTGAAGCCTTAAAAGCGGCTGCAGTCTATAGTTTAGAAGTCCTTATTTTAGACGTACAACAATTTGATCTAATTCTAATAAAATTCCTAAAAAATTGTGAGCGTCGAACCAAACGTGTTTTTCTATATTGGGATTGGCATAAAGCCGATTTTCTCATTGCCCTCAACGCATAGTTTGATCGATTTCACCCAAAGGAATTGTTTCGATATTACTACGTACAGGAAAACCATGTCCCAGTGAATCAATCAAACACTATTTCAAATTGATTAAAATGTTCCGCTCAGATTTCAACGATGACAAAACTGCTAACATAATACTTAGACGACAGCTTAATGAAAATGAGCGAAAAGCTCGTATCTTTGATGTGCGGAAACGGAAAATTGGTGTGAGTAGAGTTCTTTGAGAATTTTGTTCCAAACTATTATATAAAATTTTAATCTGAAAAAACTCTTAACCTAAAGCTGTTTAAGTTGCACACTTTATAGCTACGTTTTCCTATATACATTTATATGTGTAGGTTGATGTGAGAGGTTTGCAAGAGCAGATCGAGCAGAGGAAATTGATGAAGGAAAATGAAAAAGTTTTCAATGGGAAAATTGATGAAGAGATGCGAAAACTTAACGAACGAGCTTTGCAATTAGAACGGAATCAAGATGAAGCATGAAATTAATATTTTTTCTTTACTTCCTCTAATTGTGTGAAATTTTTGCTTTTCTCTTCCCATTAAAAAAATGTATATTATTGCATGTGTATATAGCAAAGGCGCAAAACGGAGCGACAAATTAATGAGTTTCGATTGCAATTTCAAAGACCTGAATTTCGCAAAGAATTCGATTTGAACGACACCGATTATTTATCAAAACGAACCTTCGATCGTTTAGAGTAATTTCTTATTTAAACTTTAAGAATTTTTGCACTGATACAAATGAAAGGCTTAAAAAAACACTTATTTAAAAAGTGCGGTCATACGCTGAGAATAATAACATACATCGTTGTGACAACTTTTAGTAGTTTATCAGCTATTTACATGGAACGGTAAAAAGTAATCAAGAAGATGATTCTCTTAAGAATTTCAAAGAAGTTGGTTTAACTATATGAAACTAGTTAATTTAACAACGTATGGAAAAGTTTTGTTTACCCTCTAAAATAGTTCTAGTAATTAAGTTTGTAGTTATTAATATATTTTTTACTCACTATGTGCAATCTGAATACCACATTACTTTTAAATTTACTAAGGAAAAATTTTAAAATAGTTTTATTTACTATTTTTATTAATTGAGGAAAATTAGCAAATGAAAATAGTTAATTCCATCAATGTTTTTTTTTTCAACATATACTATGAGTTTGTACGAGTGTAAGGAATTATTATCTGAGTAGAAAACGTGTGAAAAAACTACACTTATTGTTCAAAGTTTTTTTTTCGATTCATGTTCAACTATTTTTTGGGATCTACACGAAATTCGCGTTTTTCATATCCTTTCAATCCCACTTTTTGGGAGCATTTTTCTAGTGTAAAAAAGAGACAGCAATTAGTCTTCAAAAATTTTTTAATCTGTAAAAAAATTAAGTTCTCATATGTTTAAAAAGTCAATTAGCGTAATGTAAGTTTTAAACTAAACTATACTACACCGATTGTGCACTGGATTAACTTTCTTAATGCACTCATGGACGAATAAAATAATTGACAGATCATTGAACTGAAGTTTTCATTTGAAAATTTTGGGACAAAAACTTCAAAAATGCATGCGCAAAAATAATATTTTAAACAACCACTAATAACGACTTAGCGTACATTTCAATTTTTTCCCAAGAAGCTCCACCATAAATACAATATCGCATCATTGTTGACAAATAAGAATATTTAATGCTTAAATTTACTTGAAAATCGTGTAATTGAGCTGTAAGAAATAAATCAATTGTTATGTGTTCGAAATTTAAATTTTAAATTTCTTAAAAAAAAAGAAAGAACATACAGGGTTCAAGATCTTATTCCTAGGTGTTCAAGCAAAAATTTCAGTTTATGTCTTAATTCTACTAAAAATTAATACATTTTCAGAATAGGTTTACTCCTTCTAGGAAAAGCCTATGGGTACTTGCCTTAAATTTAGATCAAGAAAACATAAAGCATAAAGGTGCTGTGCGTTCAGATCACTTTGATGACTTTGTGAGTGAAAGATTAAAAAACAATTTTATTCCGAAGCGTCATCTTAAAACAAAAATTTTAAATATTGAGAGTTCTTCAGAACCGGAAGGTTGATTAACATATTTAAATTTATAATATCTAAAATTAATTGATTTTTTAAAAATGAAATCTATTGTAAACAGAGTAAAAAATAATGATAGATTTGACAGTATATTTGAAAATGAAGAAATGATAAACCATTTAAAAGATTATTCATTTTGGAAAACCATCGTTTTCAGTTAATTAATATAATAATTTATATTGTAAAATAATCTTAAACCTTTTTTTTAATTATAAAACCAAAAAAGAGAAAAAATTGGGTAAAAATATAGTAAGTTAATTTTATTTAGAAACATTTAGAAATAAGTTGATTTATAACTTAATATTAAAAATCATTTATATCTTAAAAAAATAAACTTAAATTTTGTTAATTATTGACTGGATTAAAATAAATTAGATTTAATAATGATGGACATTTCAAACCAGTATTCAAATGTCCGTTAAAAGCGTATTTCAACGGTTTTAACATGCGCATTTCGAGTCGCGACAAAAGATTACAGCAAAAAGAATTTCTATGTCGTGAGCAGTCCAGGTTTATAAGCCTATGTTTATTTCTATATCTGAATTGATAAAATCGTTAATACGACGGCGCATATTTATGTCATAAAACAAAATCAACACAGATCTGAAAAAAACAGTATACAGCGACACCTCTATATATGGACGTATAAAACCTGGAATGCTCAATGTATTATAAAAGATTCTGCACTCCTGTTTGGTTGGGAAAATAAGAGCGCATGATAATAAGGTGGCTACGCCAATCAGTAGCGTAAAAATAGTTGAGCACATGCGCTGTTCTTTTCACAACGAAACATGTGTGCAGAATTTTTCACTATGCAATGAGCAGTCCAGGTTTTATACGTCCATGCTTCTATATTATTATTCTGTACTTAAAATTAGTTTCAAGCTCTGTACTACACAAATAAGTAACTATTTTTTTTGCAGATCCAAAATAAGCTTTTAAGCCGTATTTCAAAAACTGAGCTCAAGTGATTATATTCATCCGAAATTTCTATGATATTCTTTTAGTCATTATACAAAATTAAAAATTTTGAATACGAAATATTTAATTATATAAAAATAAAACACCTTAAGTTTTGATTTCGAAACATTTGCAACTTTTCGATTTTCTTTAAATATTTTAAAAAAAAAATTCTATAAATTTATAAACATTTTCCTCTTTTTACATTTAAAGGTAGTTGTAATTTATTTTATTTTTACATAATTAATATTTTCAATCTTATAGAGTTTTAATTGTTTAGTTACTATTTTTATTATGTTTTAAAATAATATATTGCAATACGTTTTGTTTGCGTAAAATAGCATTGGCAATCTATAAATATGTAAATTCTGAACAAATTTTAATATAATACTGTATTCTTTAGAGTGACATACTGAAAATAAAATATAAAATACACATTCAAAAAACAAATATGAATGTAACAATGTTTTGAATTATACAAAACACTATTATATCATAGTATTGGTTTATATAATGCTTGAAAATTTAATATTTCGGTATTGATAGAATAGCATTTATTATTCTATAAATACTGATTGAACAATTTGTGGCAAAACGGGTCAATTTTTGAAAATTTAAAAGAATAATATTTAAATGTTATCACTTTTTTTGCAGTTGATGACTGTTAAGAAAAATTGTTCTTAAAAATTTGTGAATCGTAGACACCACTTTAAAGCCAAAACTTTCCCAAGGGCCATCAATTGTAAAAGCTACATAAAGGTGACGACGAGTAAAATATTGAACACTAGATATAATCTAGTGTTTGAATGGCAAAGATTTTAAAATAAAAATAGGCTTAAGTAAAATAGAGTAAGGGGCCTATATCATGATAAGAAGAATTTGTTAAAAAATATTTACAAGGATAGGTTTTCAACTGTTAAATTCAGATTTTGACCAAAGTACCCTTAATTGAAAGTGACTACCCTTAGAAGCTTTAAGATATTTTTTTACATGCTATAATTTATTGGGGGTAAAGTTACGGGTTTTAGAAATAACCCATAGCAAAATACTTATAAGGGCATATCTCTGAAACTAACGGTTTTTTCAAAAAATGATCTTTATCTAAAATATGCGTCTTAAAAAGAGCTTTGTAAATTTGTATACTTTGTTTACTTTCTTTTGGTTGCATTAGAAAGGGGGTGAAAAAACTTCAATTTTTAATTGAGGTTTTTAAAAAGTTATTAAAAAGTGTAATTCTATTTAAAAGAATTGTACAGATTACAATTATGCGCGAAAAATCAAAAAAAGACGATTTTGAATAACACCCCTTTTAAAGGGGTGAAAAAAATTTCATTTAATAGATTACAAGTAAGGTCTTACATTCATTATATTACACCATATTTTATTACATTTATCATTAATACAAGGAAAATATTAATAAAAAACTGAAAAAATTGAGGTTTTTTCACCCCCTTTATAATGCAACCAAAAGAAAGTAAATAAAATATGCAAATTTACAGAGCTCTTTTTAAGACGCATATTTTTTGTATAAAACATTTTTTGAAAAACCCGTTAGTTTCAGAGATATGTCTTCATAAGTATTTTGTTATGGCTTACTTCTAAAACCCGTAATTTTGACCCCCAATGAATTACAGCACGTAAAAAAAAATCTTAAAACTTCCAAGGGTAGTCACTTTCAATTAAGGGAACTTTGATCAAAATCTGAATTTAACAGCTGAAAACCTTTCCTTGTTAGTTCGTTTTCATAAACTCCAAACAAATAGGGACATTTTAATAGTGAATATTAAAATCCTCATTAAATTTATTAATCTTTACCAATATCCCGGGGCTAAAATACAATCAGTAAGAATGAATAGAAAAGAAGTTTAGAATTTTATTGGAGAATTATAGAAATAACAGACTTATTTTGGCTGGTGTCTTTAACCTTTACAGTGTCGCATAAGCGAATAGGAAGATAAGCTCTACGACTATATAGATAAATGAAATATTAATAGGGTATGGTCTTAAATGTATGTATTCCCAAAAATAAAGTAGTAGGAGGTTTAGTTTAGATCGGATATTTCAAACCTACAATCACAGTACAGAAATGCTAAAGTTTTTCAACTCAAACAGAAAACAGCTCAGGACAATAATTGATTTTCTAACCGGATAATGTCATCTTAAGAAACGTCTATACACTATTATTTCTCTCAAAGAGGAACCTCTGTGTAGAATGTTTAATGAAGAGTAGGAGGATATCCTCCATCTTGTCCTACAACGTTATGCATTGAGCTCCTGGAGATTGACTAATTTTGGATCAAATGATCCCAAAAAGGTCATCATCGAAGGAAATACAGTCGGATTATTGTTCGATATTTTTAAGTACAAATAATTGTTCAATAAATTTATCTGTTTGCTAGAAATACAATAAATAAATTAACATAAAATATTGTAGGCTAATTGAATTTCTAGTGAAGAATAATTAACTTAAAAATAGGGCACTTTAACGGTAGTGTAGGATTTTCTTTTTTTTTCTCTGAAAACACTGAAACTAAATGTGGGAAATTGAGAGTCCCACCTTAACGAGAATCTCATCTTGTTTTGTTTAAAAGTTGAGGCACAAAACTTTGTCTCAAGTTTGTTATCTCGTGTCTCGTTTTCGAAACAGAAAAGAGATGTGACAAAAAATGTCTTGAAAACGATGCCGCATTTCCCATCTATAATAGGATTAAATAAAGATTTCACAAACTCGCCTAGCTATTCAACTACAGCAAAACCACTGTGATTCACCTATAGTACCATATTAAGTTATATATCAAATTCAACACTTTTACCATTTATATATATGTATATATACCTTAAATTTTTAAGGTATATATACATATATATTTGTAATAACTTTTTTAACTTATAGAAAACTTGTTAGCATGGAAAAACGGTTTGAAGTGTTTTAAATTATTTAAATAGAGAGTTAGCATCGAAGTTTGTATTTTTACTCCTTGCGTGACAAGAATAATTTTTTAACTTCTCCGTTCCAGGATGAGCATTTCTCCAGCGATAAGACTGGAAAAATAGCAAAACTTATATATTACTAGAAAGAATAAATTGCTTAAAATAACTCACAGCTTTTTCAAACACACAATAAGCTTATCTGATGAGTAAGAGTAACGTAAAAATATAGAGAAAAGCTCTATTGCCCTTTTTTCCTTTCTCTGTATACATATATCTATATTTCAATTAATTCTATCGCGAAAAGATAATGGAATCGTAGTTATTAGAAGCGCACATTTCATTATTCATAGAAATTGAATTAAAGCTTTCGACTGTGATATCTGCAAAATACGAATTAATGGATTCCTTTATTCCTATATTGACAAAGTTCGAAGACTATTTTTATTTCCTTTGTTCACAGGACGGATTTGCAATTACGAACGAACTCTGAATTAGTTTTTAATTAGTTTTTGTCGATTTTTTTTTAATTAATTAATGTTTTTTTTATCTCATAGATTTAAGGGTGACGACTCAGACGTCGTACAGAGAATAAGATTGCAAAAAAAGCAGTTGAAAAACTGGTTCGAGCAGCAAATTGAAGAAAAACAATCTAGGAAATTAGAAGATATGTTACAAAGTGAACGGTATCAAAAAGCTTTCGAATTGCATTTGATGAAATTAAACGAGTTACAAAGAAAGGAAGACGAATGTCGCAAACAAATTAATTATAATTTAGCAAAATTCAATCGAGATTTGGTGCGTTTTAACTATTTTGAAAGAAGTGGCAACGTTCAATTGATCATCCCTGCCAACCAAATGTGAGAATAAAGTGAGGGTGATATCACTGTGAGGTTTGTATGTGAGGCGAATTTCGAATAATCCTCACATTGTGATTCACTGTGATCTCACAGTAATATCACAGTGAGGTGTTACTGTAAGAGAATCACTGTGAGATTCGTATGTGAGGCGAATTTCGAATAATACTCACATTGTGATATCACTGTGAGATCACAGTAATATCACAGTGAAGTGTCTCAGTGAATCACTGTGATCTCACAGTGATATGACAGTAAGGTGTCACTGTGAGAGAATCACTGTGATATCCCAGTGAGGATCAATGGAAAATCACAGTGAGGATCACAGTGAGATCACAATGAGGATGAATGATTGGCAGGGATGTCAAACGTCATTTTCAAAACTATTTAGGTCGTTTTCAAAAACCTAATCCCATCACGCTGCATCTTCACTTATTTTGGTTTAGGTTTTCGAATAATCAAGTAAAAACTAACTTAATTCACAGACTTCACTAACTGTAATACAGAGCTCGCCATTTGTGTTTTTATTTTCGAAAATTGTATTCAACATGATTGATTGCTTACATCTCAATCAACCCGTAAAAATGCAGGGTGCTATACGATGTATAAAAAAACGCCATGATAAACATTATGGTAGATCGCGATGCATTTTGTTCAGGTTTTCGAACAAGAAGATTAATCAAGATGAGGTTTTCGAAAACAGCCCTATAGAATATCATAAGGTGTTTACGTAAATTAAATAAGGTTAACCTAGGTGTGATGTCATAAGGTTGAAAATCCCCATGTAGTTTTAAATCCGTTTTTTTGGTGGACCAAATTATTTCGAATCAGTTTCATTTCGAAATTCTGCCTGAATTTCACCAAAATGTGGAATAAATTCGAATTGATTTATTTCGTGTTTTGGCGCATCGATTCGAATGACACAGAACAAACTTCATTGGAAAAAATAATTTTGTTTACAATTTTTAATTTAATTTCTTAACAATTTTTGCTTTGAAAAAAAAAAAGGAATTATTTCAAATTTTCCGTTGCTATGACTCCGCCCTAAAATCGAAATTTTGGTCGCCAAAGTAAACAAATTTGGTCCGGCAAAAAACGGCTAAATGTTTTCAAAAACCTGAGTTGGTTTAAGCTTTTTTTAAATCTATGATAGAGACCTGCACAGAATGAAAGCTTCCATTCACCGATTATTAAATTCTGTTATAGATTAGAATACGATTTGAACTTGTCTTCAATAGCGGATTTTCGTCAGGATTCGACATCGCCAGATGCGTTTTCTTTTGAACGCTTTT
>AGDA01078269.1:0-11916 GCA_000281935.1 Mengenilla moldrzyki | reverse complement strand
AGTTTTTAAAAAAGAGGAACACAATATTTACGACTTACTTTGGAAAAAAGCAAGTTTATTTTTTTATGGCATTTAGATGATTTTACTGATAGAATCTGCATTGATTAAAATGGTCTATTATCAACATTAACTTAATATTAAAAAAAAAAAACCAGATATAAGAAAATTAGCTAGTTTACATCACGCTGTAGGACCTCAGTGAATAAAAATTTATTATGAGAAGTTTGAAAAATTTTACGAATTTGTACCCTTTTTTACACTACACATTTTTCCGTATATATACTTTTTATATTATAATAAAAATAAAAATAAAACTAATACATTTTTTCAAAGTGAAAAGGGGGCCACAGATGTAAACATTTTTCTTTAAAGGGGCCACAAGTAAAAAAAGGTTGAGAAACACTGCTCTAGCGGACGCCCAGTGCAATAGTGGCACAAAATAAAGGTTTCTCTTTTAGTTTAAAGATATGTCTAATCGAATGATGATATTTTGAAAAAAAAATCGGTTGCTGACAGTTGAAAAACTTTCCTTGTGAATAAGCTTATAATGAATGCGTAAATGAACATGAACATTTTCATATTCGTAATTAAAAAAGTGCAAACATACATATTTCTACATTGAAATTCTGAATTGCTAAAAGAAAGGCAATGTTATATTTTCATATACGAATAATTAACCTAATTTGCGAAAATTATTTTAAACAGCTTGTAAACTGTTATTATTTGGTATTTTTATAAAAAAAGTTTTTAAATTACTATTTTTATAGCAATTTTTCATTTAATGTTAAAATGATAACCAATAAATTAATATAAAGATATATAAAGAAAAATAATAATATGACTTCAAACAATTTCAATCAAATATACACGGAAAAAAAATTATTGGCGCATTATATTAATGATATAAATGTAGTAATTTTTTTTATAAAAAAATAAGTAATAGAAAAACTATAGTTAAGTTATCAATCTGAAAATTTACATTAAAATAATTTTTTTCTCGACTTATAATTTATTTAAATAAAAGATTTTTATAATTACACGATTTTTTCAATAGTTTTCTTTTTTACGCGTTTAAAACTTCAAAATATAGGAAGTAATTTATAAAAAAAACTTACGAGCAATCAATGCTTTTTTTGGTTAATCTTTGATAAAAGAATGTAGAAAATACATGATATCGCTCACGGTCTTCCGGCTTTAAACATTTCGTAAGAATATAATCAATATAAAAGTCAATAATTGTATCATTGAGGAATTGATCAATTGCTAAACACTTGTAATCCAACGATGATATTGATAGCTTTTCATCATAGCACAATAATTGTGAGCAATGATGGCTGTTTTCTTTTCGCCTGTTAAAAAAATCGTTAATTACTTATACATTTTCTGATTTTTTTTCTCATCACAATTTCTAAATTGCTCTTTTAGTATTCAGGAATAATAAAAAGGATATTTTAAAGTTTTAAGCAGTTACAAAGTTTAAATAAATTCTAAAGGAAACTAATTACTTTTTAAAAGTAACGATGATTATTTATTCAAAAAGTATGGCAAATTCGACAAAAGTAAAAAAAAATTTGTAAAATTCAAAGCTTAAATACATAAAACAAACTATTTTCAACTTATCGTTTTAAGCGCTACAACATAGCTTTTAAAAAATTGACATCATTGCGATTATTTAAAAATAATAATAATAAAAATTTTTATCTTGTATGCACTTTACAAATTTAAAGTTTAATATCGCAACATCATTTTAATAAATTTTTCGTCATAAACAAGAAAATGAACTTCTCTTTAAAATCTTGATACCCCTATTATTGTTGAAAAAAAATAAAATATTATTATTAATAACTTTTATTACAACTACTTTCCACTAAGTGAAAAAACTTAACAAAAAATTCCTAAAGGAACGAGTTTTGTTTAAAGTATTCTTATACAATAATAAACAAAAAATACTTCACTCCTTCTGGACTTCATTAAGATATAAATTGTAGGAATTTCAAATAACGATTGTATAAAATAAACTTAGAAAATGATTCTAAGTAATAATGTCAATGATTTTATTGACTACTCGATTTGCTTTTTTGCATTCATAAAGTGCACCTATTTTATCTAAGCGGTTGATAGCACTTACTGTATATGAAATAAAGTGGTACCTCGACACACGAGCGTCATGATATACGAGTGTTTTGAAATACGAGCTGATATTTTGAAAGATATTTTGCTTGAAATACGAACAAGATTTAAAATACGAGAAATTGCAGCCTACACTGATGTACACGGTACCAACATGTGCCTCGCATGTTGGTGTCGTATAAAGCGCCAATAGTTTCTCATACAGATTAAACTTCAATCTGTGTGCTTATTTCTTTCGTTTCTGAATAATTTTTAATAAGTTCTGTTCGTGTTTTTTGCTTTTTGTACATGTAGCATTTCAATTAATTTCATGAAGAAAATTGCTTTGAGATACCAACAAGGTTACGGAAGAAATTAAACTCGTAAGTCGAATTACCACTGTATTTGCTTTTATATAAGTTGTTGAAACTATTAGTAAAAAACTCCAACGGAAAAATATATTTTAAATGACATTGAAAAGGAAAACTTAAGTGTTCTTTTTTTATTCGTATATTGTAAAAAATAATTTGTAATATTCTAAATAATTTATAAAAAAGAAATTCTAAAAATCAATGTTTTCACATTTTTGAAAAATAAGAATAAATTTTTCTCAGATTTCAAGTTTATATTTATTATATTTTAATTATCTAAAAATAAAGTTTTCGCTTAATGATTCATTATTTTAGTACTAACAATTTTTATAGTTTTAATATGCAAAAAAATTCAACATGGATATAAATTTCACACTATTTTAATCGTTTTTTTTTTGCACGTAGACTAATTCCACGTAGGTTAAAGTTAAGATATTTCAAGGTTTAGGTTTCAAAAAAGTCATTTTATTATTCAACTGGTATATTCGTTATAAAAATATTTTAATAAATTTAAATAATTTGATACAATTTTTTGTGAAATGTAAGGATAACATAAAAATTTTATTTAAATAGCTTTTTTTCTGAAAAATGGAATTAGGCCACTTTCAACAAAGCCTGTACAGCCGCCTTTATCTTAATGTGGTACTTAAAATGTTTTTTTCGACAATTTGCAAAATGATTATCGTCAAAAAAAACATTTTTCCTTATGTAACTGTTTGTATAGACAGTGTCCCGCCATAGGATCATTCAAAAGATGTCTTTATGACGTTGAATGCTATAACATGCAATACGAAAATTAGAACCAAAATATGATCAAGAGCAATTAAAATAGATTTATGAATATCTATCGGAATCCAAATTGTTAAAAACGTTTTTTTTTTTGATGATTTTAACACAATCGATATTTAATACTCTTTTTAATCATCTTATATCGTCATAAAGACAAAGTGGCTGTACGGGAAACAGTTCATATTTCGAAATACACCACATTTTTAATATATTTGTGCTTGATTTTAATATTAAATAATGTGTAAATTAAACAAATTGCGATGATTGAATAAACACTAATAAAATGTTCCAGTACATGACAGAAAATAATGATTTCGAGTTTTCAAAGTCTTCAGCTTCTTTTTTCAACTCAGCAAACAACTTTTCAGCAACATCATTCGAAAGTTCCTCGATCTTATGAATAGGTATAATTTTTTTTAAACGATTGACTAAAGTTGTATTAACCGCTTCTGGATTAACATAAAAAATCAAGTTTTTGAACAGCTCAAATTTCGAAGCAGAACAATAATTGTGTCGAGTAGATGACATATTGAGTGCAAAACGAGTCTGACTACAAAACTGCGTTGTAGCCTTAATTATTATAGCAGGTATATGAAAATCGAACGTAGTGTAAACTTTTATAACTTCAAAACAACTTATAGCAATTAGAGATAAGTCATCGTTATTTGAAGAGGCTCCAAGTACTATATTATTTAAAGGCTTATCACACTGGCGAATACAAAACTCTATTTCTTTCATACCAATTCTTATATTACAAAAGCACTCATCCTTATAAGACCCCACTTGTATGGCGCTAACTGGTATGTTCACATGCAATTGACCAATACTGTTATTTGCCTCGTGATGGTTCATTAACAATTTACTTGTGAAATTGTTCCTCTGTGATTTTCTTACAGGCATAGGTCGTTTACTATCCGGTTTCGTGGTTGCTTCATCATCTGATGATAAAAGTTCTATTAATTCAGTAGATGGTTTTTTCATCTTTTGTGACACCACTATACTACAATGTTTTTTACTTTTTTCACCTTGACTACATCTATCACAATTGGTTCCAACTCTAGTATAATGGCCACAATTTTCGCATAAACCGCACTTCTTTTCATTGCTAATCATTCGACAAAATACTGTAGCAGACTGTCAAAAAATTAAAAATCACTTAAATTAAATAAGACTATATGAAGACAATTGATTCAAAGTTATTTTTTGTATAAACAACCTAAATTTATGGTTATGGCTTTTTTTTATTGTTGTGTGGCTAATAAATTGTTTTGATTAAACGTGTATTTTATGTAATACACAGAACAAAATGTATTAGTCGGCTAAAAAGAGACCTCCAATATTTTTATAAGTTTCGAAGAGCTCTAAATTTTAATATTTATGAATGTTTTTGAATTATTACAATCATCGTAAAAAATCAAATACCTGTGTCGAGTTTAAATAAACACATTTTATTGTCAAAAATATAGATGTTATTGAATTATTTCGCAGCTGTATAAAATACATAAAATACGTAAAAAAACAGATAAATAGAATAGAAAAAAACTTAAAACAAATCAGCGGATGATTATTATTTTAGAAAAAAAATATTGATAAATTAGTGCATTAAAAACAAAAATTTATTACATATAGAATGATGAAGTCGTTTTCTAAAAAGTATAAACACTAAAACAGATTGTACTTGATTTATTTTATTAGTATAAACTTGGTCTCTTTTTATAAAATACATTTCTGTCTATAGAATATAGCCACTGAATTTAAACCCACTTATTTATATTTATGAAATGCTTTGCATAAGTTTATATTAGGAGTAAAAGATTGTAAGCCTAAGGAAAAAAGTTATTAAAAAAATGCAATTGTCACATCAGTATAAAAGGGACAATTCAATAACATAATTCAACCATTTTTCAAGAAAAAATTATTTTAGAACAAAATGTGAGGTAAAACACAAGAAAAGTTTCTATTGCTACACCACACAGTGACGGATAAAACAATGACTATATATGCACATTAAGCATAACATGTGCAAACTAAATTTAATAAATATTTTTGACTACACAATCTAGCCTAAACTCGCAAAGAATTAAAAAATAGATTTTTTTCAGAAGTTAGCTCCTAAAAGTTAGCACCCAGATCGCTGAGAATGTGATTGTGAAAGCAATGCTCAGAAACTGTCTGAGCAACCCTTCTTAATTTTGGAAATGCCCATTCCGGAATTGGGAAATCCCGGGCGGACTATTGCTAAGAAACACAATTAGGCTTTTGCTTGTATTTGTTAAGTGCATGTAATTGTTTTATTGAACCACCGACTTGCTAGAAGTACAATAAGCCACATGGCTGCAATGCTAGGGGTACTAACCCTGCCTAGCAAACATGGTTTATGATTTATTTATTTTATACTTACATGCGCTTTACTGAGCAAAAATACACAATAATCCATAAAATTAGAAAACATCGATACGCATTTAACATCGTTCACATTACTTAATGGAATATTTTTCATTTGTTTCAACACTTCACCCAAACCACAACAGTCATTCGGTATTGTGAATTTAATCAAACGTAATGTTTTGCGCTCTCCACAAATCAGCATTAGAATATTTTCTCTAGTGACATTACTAATGTTTGGTCGTCGAATAACGGCTGAAAAACCATGTTGAATTTGTGGCTCACGTCTGAAGTACAACGAAGTATTGTTCAACTGAGATATATGACAGTAATTTATAATACATTCAATTTCTGAACTATTTAAAACACGATACAAATGCTTTTTTAATTTTTCCTCTAAGCTATCCATCTCCCGAATGTTCTAAAAATATTTTATAAAAAATAATAATTAAAATTCTTAAAAAATCATTAAACTAACAAGGAAAGGTCTCCAACTTTTAAATTCAGATTTTAATCAAACTATCCTCAATCGATAGAAACTACCCGTCGAAGCTATAAGATATTTTTTATATGTGCCATAATTCATAGGGGCTGAGGTTATGAGGGCTGAAAGTGAACCATTGCAAAATATTTCCGAATTGATATCTCGAAAACCAAGAATTTTTCAAAAAAATGACCTTTACAAAAAATATGTGTTTTAAAAAAGGCTTTAAAGTTTTTAGTCTATAACCTATGTGTCGAATAAACTCTCAAAATTAAGGATTTTTAAAAATAATTGTTCGCAAAAAATTAAAGAGCAAATCTAAGAAATTAACAAATATTTCAATTAATAAAGCTTAAAGTCATAAAATACATGGCGTTCGACACGTTATTACGAAATTAAACGTCAGAAAAACAAATTAAACAAAAACAGAGAAGTTTGGCATCGTGTAAAAAAGTCGTAAAATATTTAGTTTTTAGCAATTGTCATATACAGTGCTTCCAAATAATCCATTAGTATCAATAGCTTTAACGTGCGAAATAACAACAAAGTTTAAAATATAATAACAAACTAATATCTTTTTCGAGTGGTCTAACACATTAAAATCGGTGTATTAAGTCTATTAGTTGTTAATAACAAAAGAAATAAAAATATTTTACAAAGAAATCGTCAATTTAATGAGCTTCCCAGAGAGAATTTATTTTAGTATAGTGCTGAATATTTGCTAAATTTAAACAAATTTCGTGAGAAATCGATCTTTGATTAATTTTGTTTATTTGTTAACTTCCACATTTGCTCCAATATTTTTAAGAAAGACGATAATTTAAAAATGAAGTTATCTATTTGACATATAAAGAAAACAGTCGATATTTAATATTCTTTTCAGGTAACTTTATTTAATTTTTCGTATTTTTATAGTTGCTAAATATTTGCTAATTTCAAACTTTTATCACTTATTCTCAAATTTTTATTATGAAACGATCATGTAAAGAATTTTCGGATTTAGTAATTTTAAATAATCGTTATTTTATTCTTCATAAACGAAGCAGTATCATAAAATTACAATCGTTACCGCTCAATCAGATCTCATCACTTCGATTTGTAAATATGTTTTAATTCGCTTGGTACAAAAGCGGATTTTAAAGATAAAAAGCACATGGTTTTGAGATATCAAAATACATACAGTTATTTGATTAATGAACAAATATTTTGTGACATTTATATGGTGCAGGTGATGTAAAAAAACATTATGCTTTAAACATTTTTTCTTAGAAAATCACTATTATTGTGAGACATAAGCCATAATAAATCTTATATAAGATTCCTAATAATCCTAAACATTTATGTATTCACTATTTATTTGATAAAAATGTGAAAATACATTGTTTTATTTATGAATACACAGAAAAATTTAAGTAGAATTTAAGAGCGACCCAAAAACCGGTGGGAAGTTTTCACCTCAAAAAGCTACCACTACCCCATTAGAGTGAGCTACATGTTGTCTTATTGTAGAAAAATATTAAGTTCCTCCCAAAAAAAACGTCCAGGGACAAAGAAGAAATAAAAAATAGAAAAAACAAAAAAATACATAATTCGTGGTGAAAGGGGTTGAAAATTTTTTCATCCCCCATATTATAAGGAGGGTCTTTTGTGAAGTTTATTACAACATGTTTAATCCCATTCGCATTTGTAAATAACAAAATATACGAAAAAAAGCAAAAAAATACAGGTTTTTCCCTCTATTTCTAAAATAATAAATAGCACATAGATTACAGATTAAAAGTTTAAATGTCCTTTTTAAAACATCTTTTTTATAAAGGTCATTTTTTTGAAAAATCCTTAGATTTCGAGATATTAACTCGGAAATATTTTGCTATAGTTCACTTTCCGCTCCCATAACTTCAGCCTTTATGTGTTATCGCACGTATAAAAAATATCTTGCAGCTTCAGAAGGTAGTCTCTATCGATTGAGAGTACTTTGATCAAAATCTGAATTCAACAGTTGGAGACTTTTCCTTTTAAGATTTGATTCATGTACTTTAAGTCGTTTTATCAAATATAAAATTGAACAGAATTTTTCACTTCTAAACTAATATAAAAAAAATATTTTAATTAAAATTTACGAAAACTCTTGTTAGTCGACAGATAACTGGATAAAATGAAAATTGATTTTTATTGACTGAAGAAAACGAAAAAAGTTCGAACGACATTAAAGTCGATTTTTTTGATAATCGAAAAAATTTTCAATTACACTAGGGAACAAAAACGAACATTTTTTTTACCTCAAACGTCTGGGTTTTCACAACATAAAAACAAAGCAGCACGATCGCGCTACTTGGGACTCAAAAGATTAAATACCTAAACCAAAAAAAAAGACACAACTATTTATGGATGTTGTTCGAATTTAATTTTATTAACTAATGTTATCAATAATATGAATTTTTAATGGTAAAAAAATTTAAAAATATATTTGAAAAAAAATATTGTTCTTAAATTTAAAATTAATTCAGTACCAAAGTCCACTTCCATATGTGGTCTACCGAGTCAATAAACTTTTTAAGTTAATATAATATTCATTTGAACATTATTAATGTTGTAAGTCAATTTAAATTTTAAAAAAGTTGAAAAGAAAAGATTTCAAATAATGACTTTATTATTATTATAAAAAAAGCCTAATTAACACATAAATATTTTATTTTTCGCTATAAATTAAAAAAAAAAACTACACGTTTTAATCTCAAATACAATTTAAGAACTTATTGAAATAAGCGTTAACGAACAAATCATTACAAAGCGGCAACTTATCTCAATCGTAATCGATACGAATAAAAACCGGAATGCGGGTCGAAGCCATAATGATTTAAAATCACAGTATTATTATATACAAAGCCAAAGAACCCAATCATTGTTTTGTTCTTATACCACTTTTCATACTGAAATTGGCGATTTTTGCTATATTTTTATTAAATAAATTATTTTATTCATTTCATTAATTTAACAGCTTCCGAACTTTGGCCCTGTATCAAAACCCCAAACAGACTGGATTGATCCGGACAAATTTTGTAGCTGGAACTGTAAACGTTTTGTTGTAAATTCGAAAATAAAAAGTGTTAAAATTATGCAAAAATGTGCCTGGAAAAAATTTTTTTAATAGCAAGAAAAATCAAGAAAAAAAATACCAATATTTTGAAATTGATTTGCATTGTTTAACTTGTTTTAAATGAAAGTTAATTTCTAAAAAAATAAATCTTTTTAGATATACCAGTTTCATGGATTAGTACGCTCAGTAATTTGTAGTGGAAATCAATCAATTGAAATACCGCTTACAAATGAGAAAATAATTTTATATGTTAAATTCAAGGGTTTTAACCTATATATGTGCAATATCATTTTATACAACAAAACAGATATAACGACTAATAATTTAAAATACTATCAAACAAAAAGACGTATTATTTAAAATTTTAATCGATTTTAGTCACTCTTCAAGACTTATGAAAGCTTTTAAAGTATCAAACCTCATTTCATGCAACTCAATTGTATGAAAAGTGATATAACTTTTTCTACTAAAGCAATATGTTTTTAATGAGTTCAAGTGGAGCATTCTGTCCACCTCGCTTTTTGTTCCGTATGCAGCGCGTGAAGTAGCTGCATTGCTGTCAGGTGTCTAATTTGTAGCCGTAAATCAAAAGATAAAAGAAAAAACTTTATATTGTATATAAAGCTTGTATAAGAGTAATGTTTGTAAGCCGCGGTTGACCCCGGGGTCCCTAAGCCTAACATCATCTTATAATATTAAAAATATTCTTTCTTGATTTAGGGTTGCTAAACTCAGATTACCCAGATTGGCAACGCGCCAGGTAAAATTACATATTTACACAGCCGCTAGTTGTCGCTATTATCTATTTTCGTTTTAAAGATTAATATCACATTAATTTCACTTTTATTTTATCGTTTTACCCCTGTTTATATTTCCTATATGATTAGAAACTTTGTTTGCCTCTCTATAAAAAATCAGTGGCGCTTTAAATCGTATAAATACCAACTGAAAATGTTGGGGAATTTAGTTTACTTCTTCCGTTGCCGATCTGGATGATCTGTGGCTAAACCTAAAACTTGACAGTAATGCAGGGCTGCGTTCACAAACTTCAATTGTAAAGTAACTTTTACATTACATTTGTTCACAAATGGATTATAAACATTACAATTGTTACAATTTGTAATTGTAATGTTTACAATTGTTCACAAAATAATTGTAACTGCAAATTATTCTGTATTTTATTACAAAATTTTACAGAAGAATTCGATTAGAAAACAAGTACTTATTCTGTGGTGTATTGTTTTTTTCGTATTCACAGCCCAAATATTTTGTAATTTACTTTACTTTACAAAGGAATGTAAGTTACATTACAATTGTAAACTTTACATTACAGTACTTTACAATTGAAATTTGGAAACGCAGCCCAGGTATTTCACCACAAAACAACTTTAGCTATTCGTTTGTAAGTGCGCGCTAGGCGGGTGCTTGCAAACATATATAGAATGAGAACCGACGTTGACTTCGTTTAGCGACCCCCTTACGAAATTGCAGCATTTTTATTTCTTCGAAAGAGAAAAAAAATATTGCTATCTCTTTCTCGCTTCGCTCTGTATTTTTTTCCACTTCGACGGAATCGAACCCACGACTCTATTGAACATAGCATTCTCATATACGCTGTTCTACCAACTAGGACACGGTCGCGTTTTTCAAATTAGGAAATAAAACACATTTTTTTCTTTTCATTTTGGCATTTAGCGCTTTACGGAATTGATGCTTTTTTTCATTGCACGTGTACGTCATGTTTACGTATACGTATACGTAATTGTAGCAATACGGAAAATATTTTCCCATCTGATCTCTCATTCTATAGGCCTTTTCGGAAATTTACTCGGTGTAACACAGAATTCAAATCTGTGTTCGTAAAACTACATTGTTTAGAAAAAAATTACGTTATAGTATACGTCACATAACTCCAACGGACCTTTCTAGCAAGCAGAGTTTAAAATTGCCTACGTGCGCATAATATAACAGTTTTCAGTTGGTTATTTCCGAACAGATTAGAGTTAGCTTTAGAGAAAGACACTGGTTACGTAATAAATGTGACTCCGTTAAGGTTACTCCGAGTAAATTTCTGAAAAGACCTTATGTTAGCTGCGCAGCACGCAGCACGTTGTTCTGTGGGCAGAATGCTTCACTCCGGCCGCATTAATGCTTTAAAAATATTAACCAAAACTTTAAACTTCGAGCATTTTGGTTTGTTACATGTGTATAAAATATACTTATTCTAACTCTTTCTATCAACAGTTAACATCATTGAAACTATTTAAGTACCTTTTTAATAAGTTAAAAATCTAACTTCAGATGCGAATCTTTTCTAAACATTAAACTCAAACATTTGAAAATTTAATTCATTTTCAGAAAACGTTTTCAATCGCGTTTTGAATCCAAAAATAAATACTAAATTTTTAATTGCTGGAACGCATATTTCAACGCAGATACGTCAAAAACTATAAAGCACATGATAAATTGAGCTTTACTTACCGATCGTTTATTTGGTTTAATAACTGATAACAGAAATTATCAATGCACAATTTTCCCCAGAACGCCGTCCATAGGGATATAAAATGGAGACAAAGCGCAAGACAATTGTTTCCAGAGATTGTTTCACGAATAAATAGCCATATTTATTTTAGGGCCAATAAAATTCGATTTATAAATTTAAATTTAACGTTTTTTACTGA
>AGDA01078179.1:0-28421 GCA_000281935.1 Mengenilla moldrzyki | reverse complement strand
ATTAGATGAGCAGTCCATGTATACTATGTCTATATAGATCGGCAACAGAAGAAAATAAACTAAATTCTCCAACATTTTCAGTTGGTATTTATACGATTTGAAGCGGCAGTTCTTTTTTATAAAACGGCGTGCAAAGTTTTTGACCATAAAGGAAATATACACAGAAGTGAAACGATATAAGTGAAATTAATGTGACATTAACATTTAGAACGAAAATAGATAACAGCGACAGGAGCGGCTATGTAAATGATATGTAATTTTACATGGTGCGTTGCGATCTGGGTAATCTATAGTGTACAATAAAGGCACTAAATTTTTTAAAAACTAACTATTATTTAAATGGATAATAAAATATTGATTATGGTTCGAGACAGACGTTGAAAAATTGAAAATATTTTTTGACTACAGCGCCGCATATTGGAGAATAATAAAATAGTTTATATGTTTAGATGTAGGATAAAATTTGAAAAGTTTTTATAACAAGTTTACTTATGTTTTGCTTTAAACACCTTTTTTACGCATAAAGAATCGAAAAAATTATAGTTTTTTTTTCCAAATTAAGCTTTAACTACAACTCCTATCAAAATTTTTCATTAAAATTTTTTATAGAACTTGTTATCCCATATAACTTTTATAAAGATCATTTTTCAAAATAACAAGTACTTTTAGTGCTACATTAAATTTTATGTTTTGTCAGGTCATAATTCCAACCCACATAACTCATCCCCTAGTGAATTTTAGGCGAAACTGAATATGGGGTTTTTTATTTAAGAGTGTGCATAAACGAATAAAAATGGTTTGAAAAAAATCTGGATCGGACTCCTCGGGATATTTTCTTGTAAAAAAAAATTTTGCGAAATCTGTTAAAAAATAGCAACAAATGTTATTTGTAAAAAAAATTGTTTACAAATAACCAACATTTAATTAAAATCAACAAAAAAGTTTATAAGAAACGTTAATTTTGTTTTGTTGTCACTTTTTTTTATAAATTTTGTGTTAAAAAGTTTATTATTTTTCTTAATACATTGCAAGCGGGAGACTGTGATCACAGTTCGAAAAAGAACGAACGTTGAAAGCGGGAGACTGTAATCTAAATTACGAATAAAATTATATGTAATGAATTACTCAATCTTTTATTTATAAAATTGAGTTTCTTCATATCAATAACATTCGTAAATTATCAAATTGAGTGGCACGCGAAAAACCTGGATTTGCCCGCTATACATTCAAATACTTGAAAAACCATGCCCGCATGCAAAGTGTTAATATAAACGAAATAATTGTAAGAATTAAGTTAAAATATGTAGAAAGCGAATTTCTATTTCAAATATAAAGTCTGTTTTGATTTTCAGAATATTTGTAGCTCTATGTAAATACCTGTTTTGCTCATATGCAAATATTTTACGTTTTATGAAAAAGATCTTATTGAGCATCTTATTTTTTGAATCTTACGATATTTCCTTTTCCATAAAAAATTTTTCGTTTACATAAATGATTAATATTTGCTGCTAAATTATTGTTCCTTGAAAAATATTATTAATGTTACAAAAACGATATTTTGAAATACTGCATTTACTTATTAAGTAAACAAAAAATCAATTTTTATTTAATTTGTGGCTTAGGAAAATATTATTACCAATTTATCTTTCAAGTTTCTCTTCGGAATCCCTAATGGAAATGGAAACATGCTTTTCTATGTCATTTAATCACCAGGAAAATGAAACCTGTATAAAAATCAGATAAAAATAATATTAATTTTATGAGACTTGTTTTTCAAAGTGGAAAACTTCTAAGCTCCGAAATAAATTTTTAAGCTTTTTGCAACTTTTTATGATATTGAAATGCGTAAAGTGGTTACAGAATGTTTTCAATAATCTAATAACACTTTCGTTAACTTTTTTTTTACAACGTTGAAAATGGCTTTATATTGATAGGTACAACTTGGGTAAAGTGCTGGAATCGTTGATGGAATTCGATGCGGCAGTGGATTGCTTTGCAATCGCTTTGAAAGTGGAGACGAAGAGTCCAATTTTGCCGTATGATACGTTACCGATTTGTTTCGATTAGAGAAAACCGTACGGTGCAGGGAATCGAAACAGGAATAGGGAGCCGAGCATTAGAATACGGGCTTTTGGTTTGTATCTGTGGAATGGCAAAAAGGCGTTTTGCAAATCCAGGCAAAATAAGATTTTTCGGATGAGTAGAAAGCTGCATTGCGACGTTTATCAATTTTTCTCGTTTACCGCTAAAAACAAGAGTACGTCGTTTTCCCTGTTCGCAAAACTGCTAGGAGAAAATCAATTGTTTTCTTTAAGGGAAACTCGTCATAAATGGGCATAGCGGACAAATATGTGCTGTTTAATTGCGTTCCGTTTCAAGGCTTTGCTGATTATATCGCCAAATTTGCATAGCGTGCATAACATTTTTGCCTTGTTCCTAATTCTTATTATTGCATGATTGAAGGAAACTTAATAAGCTTTTCAAAATATTGCTCATTTTACCCATAAAACAGGAATTTCATTAATGTGTTGAATTGCTATTCTTTCAAAATAAGGTAAGGTCTACGTGCTAACATATTACTCTTTTTGTCGATATTGTTAATTTTCTTTAAATATCAATATTTATTACATGAAGTCAGTGTTTTCGTATAAATACCGAATTGTTATTTTTTGACATTTATCAATTTATAAAACAGTTCTGATATTTGAAACATGATTTTTTATTAGCGCACTGCCGACTTTTATCGCTTGATTATGGTTTGCTGGATTAATTTTAAAGTTTTCCTTGCTAAAGGCAAAATATTATAAATTTTGTTTTTATGTTAACATTTTATTGTTTCTAAAAACCCGTACAATCACTTAGTCTTGACGATGATTTTAGGACGATCATAAAATGCTACGTATATTAACGAGTATACGATAATCCTAAAATCATCATAAAAACGTTTTTTCATAACATAATTTTGAGGCTTCTATAATAATTTTGTCAGACGATTTCCAAATGATTTCCACGCGATTTTCTATGGTTTCCTTATGATTTTTGAACAATTTTTTGACAACAATCTGATAATTAGATAACAATAATTGTCTTAAAATGATTATGTTTTTGTTTTAAAATTGTATTATAATTCATTCTAAAATTTCTATGTAAAAGTTACGTTTAAAAAGTCGTCTTTTTGACGATAATTATCCAAAAGACCGTCAAAAAGATGTTTTGAAAACAACTTAAGGCCAAACTGGCTGTACGGGAATATACTCTAATATTTTACTTGATTATTGAAAATAAATAGATCTAAATTTTTCACTTTGTAAGAGCTTACTAGTTTAATTTTTGCAAAACAAACTTTTTTAGTTCTTCTTCGTAAATTATAATTTGATATTAGATACGTTTAAAGATTAAAAGCTTTAAATAATTTTGACTAAAATGTACAAATAGTGATTAACATATTTATTTTGATAAAAGCTACTCGAAAAACATTCTATACCTAAACTATAGAACTAAAATTGATTTTGAATCTTCTGAAAGATATCTTTTTTTATATTGTAGGTATGGCAATTTCAAAACTGGCTTAGGTAATATTAAGTTATGAAAAGAACAAATATTTTTTTTTTAAATATCTTTCAAAATTAAGCTATTGAATAAATGAAGTTTAGATCATTTCTAGCTGAGAAGAAGTCGTGAGCAGTGTTTCCTCTAATTTTTTTTAGAGTTGCGCGGCCAAAATTTTTATACGAAAATTGCTGATAAACGAAAACAACTTGTGTAAATATCAATTTTTTATTTAAACGTATATAAACATATTTTTTACATCTTTATAGATAGCTATTTAAATTTTCATTGTTTTGTCATTTTGACCAATATCAATGTTCTGTGTCACCGTTATCAATATTAATACTGTTCATTAGATCTTAAAGTGTTTTCTAATCGATTTTAGTATGTGAAGTATTTCTGCAGAGTATTTTCGTTAATATAAAAATAGATACCTTAAGACTAATTTAAAATATATTTTAACTTCCAAATATTTGACAAGTACAAAAAGTGAACAAAACTGAAATCGATTGCATTCAGGACTTCGGATTATAATAAAAAAAATGTAATAAAACAATACTTTTCGTTCGGTAATTTTTTGAATAAGTTGACACCTACTTGTTAATTTTTTGGGCTATTTTCAAATCGCCATTTTTCACTTCGTTGATCTTTCTTTTAGAGCAGTGTTTCCCAACCTTTTTTTGTGCCATGCCCCACCTTAAGATTTTTAGAATTTTTATGCCCCCTATACTGACATATTTCTCGAAAACTAAACTGAACTTTAGTTCAGTTACTCAATTTCTGTATTAATAAAAGTTTAAAAAAACATACATTTTTTTTTAATAACAAAAGCAATAATTGTAACATTATATTTGAACACAAATTCAATGTAATTTTCAACAAGAGTGTACTCTTTTGTTTATTCAAAGTTACATTTTTAAAAAGTTGATAATATTCCAATTGTTCCCGTATAGTCAGTAGCGCGTTTTAAATATCTAAAATTTGTTTATTTTGTCTACGCTTAAATGACAGTGACGTTAGTAACATAGTAGGTGCATTTTATGCGAAGAAAATGATTTGTTTAATTTGGGAGATTTTTTTACATAAATTAGAGAGTTTTTAGACAACAATTATATTAGTGTAATAAAAATACACATTTTATACTCAACTTTTTAGGTGAATAAAATTATTTATTTTTAGACATCTTTTATGCGCGTTTCCAAACTATTTTTCTAAACAAATTAAAAATTTTCTTTTGTAGACGATTTCACGTTGACAGCATAAACGTCTATTTTCTTCACGTATTTTATATACTTTTATATACCTTTTAGATACTTTTCTTGCAGCCTATGCGTAATTTTTTTTCTTAAAAACTTTTTCAATAACTTTTAGTCTCTAATTGGATATTGAAGCGTAAAGCAATCCGTATTGAAGAAAGCTGTTCTTAAATGTTTAAAAAGCACACGGACAACAAGCGCTTAAAAAGCGTATTACATATGCCAGCATAATTAACTGCTTATATTTCATTAAAATTAAACGCTTAATAAACAGTCTAATAAATGTCTATATTTGTCTCAAAATTCTGCCTTTTCTCAATAAAACTTCCACGTCTATTAGACGTTTATTGTTGAAAAATTAGTGAAAAAGCGTGTATTAGATGTACAAATCCACTATTTTGGCTATACGGAGCTTCATTGTAAAAAATACGTTTACTAACGCAAAGAAAATTAAGTACTTTTTTGTGACATAAGACAGCCTATGACGTAAATAATTGTCCTATTGATGATAAGTTAATAAAGTATAAATTAATATCGTGTAAAAGTAAGGTGACCAACTATTTTCTGTTCAAAAAGAGTACACTTAATTAAACAGAAAGGGAATCCTCATAAAACTTTGCTGTACATAGTACGCATGCGTCAAAACTTTTAGAAAAACGGTCTGTAGTATCTATTTATCTCCCCATGTAAATAGTACGGTCTCTTAATTGTGCCGGAAACGCCAAGTAATATGAGCGTGTGAGATTCAAATCACTGTCAAAATAATTTTAAATATTTAATTAATAAAATTGAAATAAAATAATCTAAAAAAATGTTTTAGAAATACAAATGAGTATAAATTTATACAAATGAGTACTTTCAGAATACTAGATTTGAAAAGATTACGGTTTGCGAAAAGAGTACAAAATTCACAAGGAAACTTCCCCAAGTGTCAGTCGCCGATTTTTTTCAAAATACCCACATTCGCTTAGACGTGTCCTTAGAAAAGGAAAGATGTATACCATTCGTGCTCTAATTCTCTTGGGGGTGAGCTATGAGGGTTAAAATGTGGTACTAGCGAAACGTAAAAACTTTTATATCTCGTTGACGCATAATCAGTTTTCATCACCAAGGTTCAAAGACATGCTGACGTATGCATGATACAAAAGTGGTTATATACAAGAAACGCCTCAAAATTTTATCACGTCTGTGAGTAATACATTCGGCGTTAATTTCAATTTAATAAAAAAAAAGTTGTGTTCATTTATAAATAATATAACTATTTTTTCTTCTTTATTAATAGATAATTGACATTTCCCATGCTAATTATGTAGATTATACTGCAAAAAATATTATTTTAGTGTTGAGAATTAAAAAGATTTGCTGTAATACGAAAATATTTAAAAAAAGGAAAACCAATTTTTTCCTGATTTTAGCGCCCCCTAGCAAGACATGTGTAATAAACTACCAATGTAATAAAAAGGGTTATGTATGTGATATAATGAGTGTAAATTCGTCTTAATTTTGACGAAAATATCTTGTTTGAAATTGGCTTGCAACTTTTCAAAGAAGAACATTTTATTTATTTCTTTGTACCCGGTTCAATTTAGATATTATGATTCCAGGAATCGATTTCACTCACTAATGGATTCTCACGAACTCATTAAGATAATTGGCTTCAACCAATGGCTTTACGTGAGTCATTCAATTTTTAAGTCCCCTATGTGAAATCGGTTACCTGGACACTTATATAAATCAATGTATCCGTTTTCTGAAAGAGACTTCTTCTTTTCTGACTGTGAAATAAACATCGTAAAAAAAAACTAAAACTGTGTTTTTCACTTCCCGATCTTCAACATATCTTTAAAAACATAAAAAAAGTGAAAAAAAGTTTTTTTTGAAATTTACCGCCAAAAAAGTACTTAAATTACAAAAAGCTATAAAGGTTTTTTATAGGTCTCTTAAAGCTACATAATGTTTATAAAGGTCATTCTTCCAAAAGAAGAATATTATTCGAGATATAAGAGTTTTTATGTTTTGCTAGTACCATAATTTAACCCTCATAACTCACCCCTAAGGGAGTTAGAGCACGAATTGTATACATCTTTTTTCTTTTAAAGGCATATCTAGGCGAATGAGGGTACATTGAAAAAAATCGGCGACTGACACTTGGGGAAGTTTCCTTGTCAGTAAATGAGTGCAGTTGGTCACTTTAGTAAAAGTGATGCTGTTTATTATAAACAAAGTATCAGATGTATTTATCTTCCCTTTTGTTATCAAAAATCTGTAGTACTTGATTTTGTTCATATTACAAACTCAAATTACATTTGATTTTAGTTAAAAAACTAATACAAAGTAGTTCGTAACCACAGATTACCCAGATCGGCAACGGAAAAAAGTAAACAAAAGTCCCCAAAATTTCAGTTGGTATTTAGACGATTTAAAGCGGCAATTCTCTTTTATAAAGCGGCGTGCCTAGTTTTTAATTATATTGGAAATGTATGCAAGGATGAAGCTATATAATAAAT
The DNA here is from genome assembly GCA_000281935.1 of Mengenilla moldrzyki. Classification (NCBI taxonomy): domain Eukaryota; kingdom Metazoa; phylum Arthropoda; class Insecta; order Strepsiptera; family Mengenillidae; genus Mengenilla; species Mengenilla moldrzyki. The sequence goes on along the minus strand of AGDA01078179.1, from coordinate 21,109 downwards.
GCGAAATTAATTTTATATTAATATCTATAATGAAAATAGATAATAGCGCCAACTTGCGGTCATGTAAATGATATGTAACTTTACATGGCGCGTTGCCGATCTGGGTAATCTGTGTTCGTAACATTGCTAGCCGGATTCTTATACGATGTGATAGAAATCAAAAATCGATTTAGCAAATTCCTTAATTATAAGGGCTTTTCTTTCGGAATATTTAACGCTTTAACCTTGAATTTTCCGGAGAAAATTTATCGGCAACAAGTAAATCATTCATATTTGAATAGCAAAGTTAATAAAGTATGAAGAGGTGTCCTACAAACGTAGAATTGTGATTAGATTTTTCAAGAATTTTTTTACATATTACACTACATTAATTAGAAAAAAGTCAATTAAAAAGCGGGGGTTGATTTGTAATTAAAAGATACGTCATTTTGTGGAAAAAGATGCGCATAAAGCTTTGCGTGTTGTTCGTGGTGCGCATTATGGTCGAGTTCCCACCTCGGAAAATTCCAAAACGACAGTTGCGAACCGCGTTTTCTAGAGTTTTGTCGTTTTAATAAAATTCGTCGACGTTTGTGTTCACGTTTATTTGTCGAGTTTTGGAAAGGTTTTATCCATTTCAGTGCTTGTCCGATTTAAAATTGAGGTGCAAATAGGCCGAATAAGCGGACTGTAGAAATTAATCGAAAATGGTGAGTAATTTTCGAGCAGTTGACACGATGCATTTTCGGAGGAAATTCTATAGAATTGTGTGAAACGGCGGGACGATTTCATCGAGTATTTGCAAAATTCACTGCTGGCGGAAGAAAACCGGACCGTTTTATGCTGCAACGAACGCGATCGCGATGATGGAACGATGCCGCGAATTACGTACTAAATATGGCGACCGCTTTGTTGCGGTTACGAATACGGCTAGCGAAATCGGGTTGTGGCCGTGCCAACGGCCGGCCGACCGACCGGAGCCGAGCATGCGATCGCGCACTCTCGGCTCCCGTGTTTATGTGTCGCATTGCGGAACGAAAATGTGGAATTTTGATTTTAATTATTGCTCGGCAAAGAAATGGCACTTTTGCCCAAAAATTAGTCGCTTTCGCCCCAAAACAATGAAGAAATCTGTTCAAATCTTTACGCAAAAATGGAAGTTGCTCAAAATTCGCGCTCTTCCGCCAGCGCAATTAAATCGTCCCGTTTTCCCAGGTTTCGGGTTTTCCTCGATAAAATTCAAAATGGAGCCAAACGAAAAAAATTATGTCATGGAATAATCGATAAAAAAATTGTACTTTCTTCTCTACAAAGTGAAATTGATTTTTCCAAACGGAACATTTCTCTACAAAAAGGACTCTTGTTTTAATTAATATTTTATCGAGTTCGGAATTTAAATTTGAACTTTCCTAACGGTCTATGTTCATCGTTTTTGATCGATTTTTATTGATTACTAGGCTGATCAGTTGACGGAGGAACAAATTGCAGAGTTCAAAGAAGCCTTTTCGTTATTCGATAAAGACGGCGATGGAACAATTACAACAAAGGAGTTGGGCACCGTGATGCGATCACTGGGCCAGAATCCGACCGAAGCCGAACTGCAAGACATGATTAATGAAGTTGATGCCGACGGTAATTTTATTTACCGCGTTTACAAAACGGTTTTTTATTGCATCGAATGAAGACTTTTTATACAATAAATGAAAGATTTGCAAGTCTACGGTTTTATTTTTCTATATTACACAGAATAAGTTTCGATTTAAGAACGATACATGCAATTCTTTTACTGATTTGCTTGAGATTAGGCTATGAATTCTTGAGAATAAACAATACAGAGAACAATAGTTGACAAACATTAACAAACTTCAATTACTGTTTATAAGGAGTAAAATAGTTATCTAAAAAAAGGTAACGAATTAAGCGTATTTAAGGTTTTTTCGGAAATTTACTCGGAGTAACACAGAGTTTAAAAACTATGTAAAATTACATTATGTTAAGGAAAAAATTACGTCATATAACTTTAACCGACCTTTCTAGCGAGCAGGGTTTAAAAGTTCCTGCATGCGCACATTATAAAAATTTTCGAATAGATTAGAGTTAGCTTTAGAGAAGAAGACTGCTGACGTAATAAATGTGACTCCGCTAAGGTTACTCCGAGTAAATTTCCGAAAAGACCTTTAGTAATTTGGAACATATAATAACAAATGCTTATCTGTTATCAGTTATAAAATTAGAATTACAGATTAATAATTAAGTTTTAAGTATTATTTGAGAAAATATACCAAATCAATTTAATAATGGTTCAAATCACAGATTAATTTAAAAATTTAAAAATTCTTGTAAATGTAGCTTCTTAAAACAGATATTTGAAATACGAGCTAGAACCTCATTGCGCGTGTATAGAAAACATGGACGTATTAAATATGGACTGCTCATTCTTTTATGTAAACTTAGGAAAATATAAGACGCGTTGGAAATTAAACCTTTCAATCCGTTTTAACACGTGTAACTTCCCGAAAATTGTCATAATCCTACCAGATTGAGCACACGTTTAAATGCAACGGGGTTGCTTTAAAAAAATCGTTGAAATCTGTCATGTTTATATCGAGAGATTTTTTTAATTTTTAATTAAATAAAATTAACAATCTTTATATTAAATAATACTTAGTGATAAATTATACCCATAGATAAAGTGTTAATTTACAATATCTTGATGAATTTTTTTATTATAGAATACAAATTTTTAAAATTCGCACCAAAAATTGAGAAAATGGGATTTTTTTAAAACATGCATAATGATCGACGGAAGGTTTTTTTACTTTCTTATATTGAACAAAGGGACGAACAATTTATATTTAATATATCCATGATAGAATGTCATTTTTCAATACAAAGTTTGAACTGAACTGTAAATTTTAGTTACAGAGAAAAAAGTATTGATAGCTTTAAACAATTTTTGTCGAACACAAAACAGATTTGAAGAAGTGAAAAGACTATTTGCTTATTTGTGTTGATAAAATTATTCGTGTGACGACATTGCAAGCCAAAATCAACACAGATCTAAAATAAAAAGTGCTCAGAAACTTGTATTGACGCGGAACTTCTATATTATTATTCTATGGTTTCCGACTAACATGCTATAGTTAAAAACTTTAATATTACTTTCTGTATTAACACACTGGAAATTGTTATTTATGTACATTTTATCATTTTTATTATTTAACTTTTAACTTTTAGTTCCCAAATAGATAAGATTTAGATATCTTTTAGCAAAAAATAAGTCGTAAAATAGTCGTAACTATTCATTCATGTTTAAGATACATTTTAGCACTTAACATGAGATTAGACTTTTTTTTGGTGAGTAACCTGGTTATATTTTTGGTTAATAAGAGTTACAATTCAGGTTGCAACCAATCTTCGCCAAAATGTGGTTGCAATCATGTTTAGTTTTCATTTTCTTTTTTAAATATTTAAATTTTAGGAACACAGAGCAAGAAAGTCTGTATTCTGATTGCTTTTTAAAAAATTTCTGGAATTATGATTTTAAGTTTATTTTAGATTACTTTTCTGCAGTTAAAGCATAACAAAGAATGACGTACAAGGGCAGTAAGTCTCTCAAGTTAAATGTTTTTAAAAAATCGTTACAAACGTTTTTAGCCCTTCATAACACAGATAGGAGAAGTGGTTATAAAAGGTTGCAAGCAAGTTCGCCAAAATACAAAACGTCGCAACCAAATTTAACCAGATTGCTCGCCAAAAAGGTCTATTGTGACTTAAAGACACGATATAGATTAATTTTAGCTACTTTTTTTTTTAAAAAAAAATGTTCTGCGAGTGATAAAATGATGTTTGTAAAGATCTTTGATCACTATTTTTTTTAAAAAAAAAATATATAAAAACATTAGTTTATTCAATAGTTCTTAATCAAAACGATTTTGTTCGAAAAATTTCATTATTTCTCATAAAAAAAAATTACGAATATTGTTGGTAAGATATCTAATTATTAAATGTATAGGACAGTAATAGGATAAACATATTTAAAAATAAAAAGAGTAGAATGAATTAACTGGGAAAAAAATATTAATGTTTAAATAAATTATTACATTCTCAGCTGGTAAAGATATTGAACTAGTATTTCTTTGCAATTGTATTAAAGCCTACTTAATGTAATAGTAATAAAAGATAAAAAAAGACGATGTCTGCGAAAATTCGATAAATGTTGTGTTCTAGCTCTTCAAAGCATAATTAAATTGATTTAAATAAATTCATTTGGATATTGCGCACAAAGTACAATTAATAGCAGAAAACTTTGTTAATTTTTTCATTTTTTTTGTTAGTAACTTCTTGAAATCCATCTCTAAATATTTAACTCTATTTAGATTTATAAACAATTGTGTGTTAGTGAATAAAGGGTTCTAAATTTTGAATAATGGTGTTCCTAAAATTATAAATTAAAACCTCGTTATTAAATCTATTCTTAACCCTTATGCTCTAAAATTAATTTCGATAGATATTGAATATCATTTGCAATCAATAGAGAAATGCGTTGATTGAAGAACCTATTTTTTAATTATTTTTTTTAAATATTCTAAATTTTCAAAAACTATCTAAATACTTGAAAATTTATAAAAATTTCCATTATTTTGAAGAGCTTTATTTGTTAGTAATTAATGATTCTTTTCTCAACACTACAAAAATTTTAGAGATAAAATTTTAATCACACTAGAAACTTAATTACGAGTATAATTGTAATTGTATGCTATTTTGATAATGTGATCATAATTTTCAATATTCACACAAAAAAATTTTAATAAAATCCCTTATTATAAAAGTTAATGAAAAGAATATTGATAAAAGTCACCGAATAATATTTTTGCATTCATTGTAGTTTTTTTTATATACATATTATAAACTTATTTAGTAACAAGTAATTTGGCAAACACTACCAAACAGTTTGTGTATCATAAACAGACTTTTTATTAATTGCCTTGTGGTTAAAGCAAAACAAATGTTTATTACCATAAAATTTGGTTACATTTGTTAATTATTTATTTAATTTTGTCGCACATTCTGCTTTACTTATTTAGTTATTGTAACGAATAAAGTTAACTTCCCTATGTAAAATAAATCAGGTTAATAAAGTTAATTAAACCAGTTTATTATATGTATTAAAAGTTACAGTCTTAACGGGTAGTCTTTAAAAAATGGTCTGGCAGGCAACTTATTAAGAAAAAGTGTTGGTAAAAAAATAAAAATAAAATTGCTTTAGTGTCACTTTTTTACTAACTTCAGTGAAATAGGTAAACTGTTTTGCTCGGCGTGTGTTTTAACTAATGTTACAGCTAATTTCGTAAATTTATATAATCTTGTTTGTATATATTACGTTTACTATAACACTGTAATTCTTTCTCTACTATAATACTACACATTGCTATAATCTACAAAAAATATTTACATTTTTACCCTTCATTCAGCTTATAAATTTTTTATACTTATGTGTTTTTTGATTTTGGGAATTCTTTCTACCAATACTATTTTCAATTATTAATGAATTTACTCTCTTAATAACACTTATAAATTGTAGTACTGTATTTGTAGAAAAATGGCTGATTTAATAAAAAAAAGTTACAACCAATTTACAAAAAAGGCTTCTAATATTTTTTTAATTCAATTAAATACTCATTACGGTCCAAAAGAAACAATGATTTCGATTTTCAATCGCATTGGATTGTTTTTAATTAAAATTGAGCATAATCTTCGAATTCAGTTTTTTTATTGTACTAAGATGACCACATTTTTTAGCAGTGCTTCAGTTTTAAAAATCTTTTAATTTTTTGCCCTTTTTTTCTCGTCACAGTAATTAAAATTAGCACAAAGAAATATTTAAAAAAAAACACAATCTTTTAAATTCCTTTTTAAAATGTAATAGTTTTATTTTGTTTTTTGTTTGCATTATAAAGATGAGTAATTGCATTTTTTTATACGAAAGCAAAATAGTAATTATTCGTATGCACATTTTTATATATAGAAAAAAGTTAATTGATTTGAAAATTGCGTTGTTAATTTTTCGATTAAAGTACTATAAAAGCTTATCAATCAAGTTTACTTCAAGTTGATTTAATGTTTAATATATAATGAAAAAGCGAAAAATAAAAAAATTGTTTTAGAAATCTTTATAGTTTTTTTTTTAAACGGTTCGAAAACTTATTTAATTAACTGTTTTTAAATAAAATTAAGTGTATGCATTTTGCACATTTAAATTAGAAAGAATTTATTGGGCGAAAAAAAATAATTAGTAACAACTAATTAATATGCCAATAAATTTTCGTAAAAAAAACTTTTGTTTTTTCCGAATAAGAAAAAAAATTCGTTTTCGATCCAAATTTCACCTATTAGAATGACTGTGCTCTTTAAGTTTTCATCTGATATGAATTTGCAAAACTTTATATTTTACAGACATTTACTGGAAAAAACAATTTATTACATTTAATTAAAAAATATATAAAAAATAATGAAAATGTTGAAAAAACAGTTAAATCAATGTATAAATTAAAACCTAATGAATTAAGCCAATCGAGATGACGATTTTTTTCAAACATGGTCCAACGAGGCATAATTTTTCTTCATATTGTTCATTTTTAACAGAAAAACATGTTTACTATGGAAATCACCCAATTCATAAGGGAATTCACATAAACAAGATCAATCCGCACTCAGTGTGCAATGATCATATTTTGGCGACTAATGTAGTCAGATTAACTGATAACTGAATATTATTGTTATTGCACACACGGTGTGCAGCCTGTGCTATTGTCTCGAAAATCTTTTGCACAGTCGATTTGAATGTGTTAAAGAAATAAATATTCACGAGTTCAAAGTTTATTAGGATAATGAAATTTTATCTTTTTTTCTTAAATTGATTTTATTAACAGCATATTTAAATTTTATTATTGAATAGTCAAAAAGTTCCATGTGACTGTGTTATATTCAAAGATGCAGTTGTATTCGCATTATATCAAAAATTACTGTTGCCAAAACTTTATTACCATTAAAAAAATTGATATGCTAAAAGTATATTACATTGATATTAATGTTTTTCTTATACTTTCCTTCAATGTTAATTTTAGGAAAAAATTCTCATTTTTGTTTAAACATTAAAGGTGTAAAGAGGAAATCAATAAATAAAATAATTGCTAAATAAACCCCGAAAGAAATATATTTTCACAATAAGATTTTTACATTAATAGTAAATTTATCTTTATGCCACAATAAAAGTATCTTATAATCTTAATGAATTATTTTTACGACAGTGACTTCTAGAATTTTGAAATTTTTAACCACTACAGTAATTCGCATAAAAAATATAATTTTTTTCTTTTTGATCTTTTTAAATTAAAGTAGATAACGTTTTAATATAAAAGTCTTTTAAGGCATTTTTCAAAGTAGCTGGAATTAGTATTCTAAAAATATAAAAAAATAACATGAAGTTAATGATTTTTAATAAGTAGTAAAAAATTTCATTAATGAAAAACTCGTGTAGCATTTACACGCCTTTTTAAGTGCTAAAAGCATTTTTTAAAAAGCACAAAAAAGGATTAATTTTGGATTCTTCTAAAAAAGTATCTTTGTCAGTATGATTAGATACTATTAAAATAAGTAGTGTATTAAAACTTTTTTTTCGCATGCTAAGTTGCGTTCGATTGAAATGTCTTTTTACACATCCCTTTTACTAAAATAAATAGTACAATTAGTAAAAAAATCTAAATACAAGTCCAAAAATACCTAATTTAAGAAAATTTTTTAGAAAATTATGTAAATTTAAGAATAATTTTTTCCAACATTAAAAAAATCTCATATTAAGTATTGAAATCTTAAATAAAAAAAAATACTTGTCATACTTTAAGTATTATTTTCTTTTTAAATTTATGCAGTCATTTTTGTGAGTGTAATAAGTCCTATTCTAATTCCGGTATATCAAGTTGTTTTCGAATAATTTTATTATTTAACATTTTATAAATGTTTTGAAACGGCTATTTCTATTAATTTATTATTTGACAAAATTTACTTCATGCTTTAATTTGAGAATAAAAGATTATTTAACATTGTTCTCATTTTATTATTTATGAACCTAAGCTATAATTTTAATTTTTTTCATGTTTAGATATTTATTGAACATTTTTGATTTACATTTTATTTATTTTAGTGCTTACTTTGAATATTGAAATGGCTAAAATTAAAGAAAAATACAGTATTTTTACAAAATTTAGGATCTCAATTTAAAATAATTTTGAGCTTTATAAATTTAATTTAAATCAAAAAACTTGTGTTAAACTTTTAGTTAAAAATTTAATAATTATGTTCATTCGCGTATTTGTGTTACAAATTCACTCAGTTTTCATACTTTTAAAATATTTTTTGTCATAATACTTTGTTGATCGATATATTTCACATATACTCTGCGACTTTTCTGTTGCAGGTTTCTAGGTTAAACTCTTAAGATTAAAGACTTTTTTTGGTTTTTTGAATGAGCTCTTCACTGAATTGCGTTATGAAATAAATTTGTTATTTTTTGTGGTGTTCATTTTTACTCTTAATGGAAATATAGTTTACATATTGAAGTGCTTTCGTATTTACGAATGTATAAAATTGAGAATTTTATTTTATTGTATACAGCTTAAATGTGGTAATTAAAGTCATTGAAGTTAAAATAATTTAATTTTAATTTATGATGTTTGGCTTAAGAAAATTGATTAATTCTATTTTGTAAAAAATATTAATTAAAGTTTTGTAAACGCTTTTTGCATAAAATTAAGTATTTTATGTTGAATATTTGACAGAATTTGCAATATTTACTTAAGAAGAAAGAAAATATTTAACAAATTATTAATTTGTTCGATTTTATAATCTTTATTTTAAAATGAATATGTTCAAGTATAAATTCTTAGCTTGTAGTACTATAAATTCTAATCATATTTAAAACATGTGAATAATTTTTGACTGAAAATTGTTGAAATGTTGAAGCAAAAAATCGATATTATGGGTAAAATTGGCACGCGGGTAAACTGGAAATAAATAATTTATTGTTTTTTAAACGATAATTTAGAACTCGGTGAATTTTCACAAAGTTCTCTTCGTGCCATGTCAAACAATTATAATTATCATTGCTTCGAACGGGAAAAAGGTAATTTGGTTCATTGAGAAAATAAAAAGAACATTTTGAACATTGCTATCAAACTGGGTTATCAGCAAAGTCGTTTTTCGTTTTGTTTTGCTTTATTTTTTGTTTATTCCACAAAGAGATATTGTTTCTTTTGGGAAAAGCGAAAAACATTTTTCGCATTCTGTTGTCTAAAGGGTTTTGCCAATTTAAATGATAATTTATTAGAAAATTGTAATTTTGCGAAATATAATGTTTTGTTTTTTTCTTTTTCGGTTTTATTTGAAATTTAGGTAATGGCACTATTGACTTTCCTGAATTCTTAACAATGATGGCGCGAAAGATGAAAGACACTGATAGCGAGGAGGAAATCCGCGAAGCATTCCGCGTCTTTGATAAAGACGGCAACGGTTTTATATCAGCGGCTGAATTGCGCCACGTCATGACAAACTTAGGCGAAAAACTTACCGATGAAGAGGTCGATGAAATGATTCGCGAAGCAGACATCGACGGTGACGGTCAAGTCAACTATGAAGGTATTTAAATTCACCACTTTCTTTATTACGCAAATTTTCAATGTTCTCGTACGTTTTTTGCAAATGAAAAAGTAATATTTCGCGCTTTAGTTAGTTTTTTGTTTTGTTTTAAAGTAAAATTCGAAGCACTAATGTACACGTTAAGCCCTGTAAGAGTTGTTAGTATTAATTTTTTTTATTTATCCAATATAAAGGTTTTAATTCTCGAGATTTGACTTATCATTGAAAATATAAGGATGGAAATGTGAAACCCCTAAGATTTAACTTAATAAAACTTTCTTTATAATTTGTAATTTATAATAAGTTACTTATTATTTGCTATAAATTGAGTAGCAGAAAGTTTACATTATGGTAAAAGATGTTTTTTATTAAAGGTATCTCTTTTCAAAAATTTAAATTTCATAAAAAAAATTTAATTTTGAAGCGTTGCTCTGAAATATTGATTTTTAAAGACATACATCGAACCTTGGAAAAATTTTCTAATGTTTTAACAGTTGTTATTTTTTAAAAAAATTTTAGGTACAATGAACTTTTTAAGTACATTTTTGGCTATATTTTTGAAAATTTTAACTAAAAAAAAAATATTATTTTTCACTCCTTTATTGTTATACTAATATATTTTACATGTATAAAATAAACCCTATATTTAGAATTTAAGGAATTGAATGTTGTTTTTTATGATGTCGTTTATAAAAATAATTAAATTTCTAATTAAATATTTGATAAACTTGGAGGAAAGTTAACGATTCAATTTAAAGCATTTATATTACAAAACTTAAGTACAAATTACGAACGTAAATGGAATTCGTATTATTTTATGCTAATCAGATATAAAAATATCGATCTGTTTTGAATAATGAATAGCTATGAAAACAATTTAAATTTTTCAGTAGAACGTTTGAAAAATTAAATAGAATCAGTAATTTAATGCATTTATTGGTTCGTAATTAGCTTTTGTTTTTAGAATAGATTTTCAATTGAAGTAAATTATTTTTCATTCTCTTTTTTTAAAACTTAAATACCATTAATTTTTTAAGTATTATTTTTAAAAAGCTATGATTTATCATTTCTTTAAATATTAGGAAATAGTGAATTTTAATTTTCTTAAATGTATAGAATATGTATTTTTTCGATTTAACTGTTGAATTATTAAATACATTGTGTGTTTAAATATGTGAAAATTCATTTTAAAAAAATTAATGCTTCTTTTTTTTAAAATTTGATTGGTTAAGCTAGTGTATTAATAATATTAAATATTATTTTATCAGTTTATGACTTAAGTTACTCGTGTTAATTTAAAAAAAAATGTATATTTAACGTTACTATATCTTATGTGTGAAGAATTCTATTCATTCTTTGAAATTTATCGTTAAATAATATTTAAATACAAAATTATAATTTTTATTAAAAATTGTAGAAAGTAATATTTTAAGCATTTAATGTGAACTTTCTGCAAAAATTAATTTTTCTATTGATTTCTAAACGACAATTTAGAGTTCCGGTGTAATCAACGAAACAGTGTGGAGTAAAAATCTTATTTTACCAAGTTAAAAGCAGAGTTCAGTACTAATTTCAAAATATTGAATAGAATGCCACCGAACTTTCGCTTTTAAAGAAACTTTAGTTATTAAACGAAATTAAATCTACAAAGATTTGTGTACATTTAAATCAATTTTGTACATAAAATTGTATTTTAAATAACTCCGAATATCAATTTCAGTAAATCCAGAAATGCCCAATTTTGTCTTTGACTTCATTAATTATTTAAAATCAATTATTAAAATACGATTGGATAGCTTTATTTCAATAGGCTTATAAATTTGAAATGAATACTACCTTATTTGATATGCGGTGTTTTAAATTTATCGACTAACAAGGCTCTAAAAAAGTAATGCGTTAATAATAATAGTGAGTATCACTATTTCTTTTTACAAAATTAGCACATCCATTACTTTTAATTAACATACTAATGAATTCATAAGGGTTTTGGTAAAATTTTATTTTTTTTACGAAACCTTTTACATTTATTAAATCTACTACATCATTTGCATTCAAAACAACGTTCCTAATTTGCATTATACTAATTAATTATTTCGGTATTATTATTTAAAATATTTTTGACTTTAATTTTTAACAGTGCTTAATGTGTTAGTGAACAATTGTATTTTTAATTTAAATTATTTAATGGAAGCGAAAAATAAATTTATAAGCAAATGCCCATAATTTTCTTACAAACTCGATTTGAAAGTTGCCTATATTTTGTAAAAAAATGTCGATCGCGCGTAAAAATGCAACTTTTCGCGATATTATTGTTTGTCCAAAAATACGATTGTTCGCTTTTGCTGTCAATTTTTTTGCAGCTCATTGCTTTTTATTTTGTTCGTTGGGGTTTTTCCTTTTTCTCTAATTAACTAATACTCCAATACATTATACGCACAAAAATATTTCCGGGGTGAATATTAAAAGACTGAAATAATTTTTTTGCAGATTTCCATGCTTTTGCTTTGAAAATTTTGCAACATAAATTATAGAATTGAATTTTTTTGAAAAATACGCTAACAAAATTGAAATGGGATAGATTTTCGATTTGAATTTTCGTAGCTTGTTTAGTAGATGCTTTTTTACTGTCATTTCTAAATTCTTACCATTTAGTTTTTTTTTAAATTTTGTTCTTTTTTTTTAATATTTGTATAATTTTTAGTTATTAATTTTTTCTATCAAAAATAAGTTTGTAGTTTTTTTACTAATTATGAATCTATTAAAATTAGTTGGACTAGTGATTTACGTAATTCCTTTTTTGTACTTTTTACGCGAAATTTGTTGTAACTTTTAAAATCACGCAATAATGTTTAAAATTTTGCGTAATTGCTAATAAATCGTTGATTACATTTCAAAGCTAAATTTTTAATTGTAAGTTTATAAGTATTAATGATTGTTTTTTTGTTTTAAAATTTTTAGAATTCGTTACAATGATGACTTCGAAGTGAATTTTTTTAAATCCATCAAGTCGAAAAAATACTTTTTTCAACAAATTTAAAATAAAATTCAAAAAAACTGCATTTTCGCTTCTTCAATTGTTTTTTCACTGTTCTTTACAGTAATATTCTCTTTTTTTAATTCGTATTAATTAATTCAAGAAATGAAAATTAATTTAATCGTATTAATTGTAATAAAAATTTATGATCGACGGTTCTATTCGCATTTATTTTATGTTATCAATAAAAGTATAATGCAGTTTCACTATAATTCGTTAAAAAATGATATAAATGAACAAAAGTGACTTATTTTGATTTTTGAATTTGATTATTTTGACTATAAGTTAAATAGAATTTTGCAACTTTTTTTTTTTTTTTTCGAAAAACTTTTACTTTTTCAACGTGCTATATTTGCACATTTTAATGATACAACGTTAAACAAAGATATGGAAAAACTGCGGCAATTTTCTCAATGAATAAAAACGTTTTTCATGTCCTTTTCGCCTCTTAAAGGTTTTTATTCGTTGTGACTTATTGTGTGCACTTAAATTGTATGTACTTTTTTTAAAACAAAAAAATCACAAGAAATCAAACATGTTAGTTATTTATATTATTATACTTATTATCATTGATATTATTTATTTATTATAAAAAAAAAATAGTTAAATACCAAATCGATTGACTGTAATTTGAACAGTTTTCTTTAAACTTACTTTAAAACCTTAAAAATTTCTTTTGATTTTTTTTGAAAATTATTATTGAATCTTTTGATTTAAATTTTCTAGAAGTTATTGTGTTGTTTTTTTTTTTCATTTCCATTTAAGTTTTAAAGAAAAATTGTAAAATAAAATTAATGATGAAACTTGTTTAATGAAATTTTTTAATTAATTTAAGAATTTTAAATGAATAAAAAAAGATTTTAAATGGAAATTTTGGCTTTATTTTTTTATCTCATTTTCAATACTCTTAATTACATAGTTTAATTTAAACTTTGATGAATTACGTGCAGATTAAACTTTCGTATACGAATTAAAAATTCATTTTAATTACATGAAAAAAATGGAAAATTTATTACACGTTTCTTTTTGAAAATGATAAATTAAATGAAATTGGCAAGAAATCAAAAAGATTGAAATTCCGTTTGAACTTGAGTGTTAACATTTCACGATTGATGTAAAATTTGTATTCCGCGTCGTCTTTGTTTATTGTACTGATCATGATTATTATGTGTTTAAAATATGTTGAACGGCCTCGTCAACCCCACTGAGTAAATTTGGCTGCGTCTTTTGCATTCGAGAATAGCTGAAGTAGATAAAACGGGACTGGATCTTTGCCCAAATTTTCAAATGGATCTTACAAACTGCTACTTGATTCTTAAATTTTGACCATAAAACAACGTAACGTTAAATTGAAATCGAAACGATGAATTTAATGTTCAAGAAAAACTTTCGGTCTGAGAAGTCATCAAGCAAATCTTCAGGCTTGTCGAAAGGTTTACGAAGTGTTGTTGGCAAACGATCGCGTACTGAGCAATATAATGAAGAGCACTGTTACCGAACACATATTTTTTTGAGTCCATTGTCGCGCAGTAGTTACAATTACGTCGACTGTGACGGTAATTATTAATATTTCTGACATACTAATCAATTGACGCAATTCATTTTAATTTTAATGCAGTCTATTTATTTAGAACCGACTTGTGGTCCTTTAAGTAGTTCGTCGGTGACAATGATGTGTGCTGACGATAGTCAAGAGACCAGTTCCAGTTCCTATTCGGCGGCAACAAGTCGCAATCCGTCGTTTGCAAACCGCTGGCCGTCCGATTCGAATTTAGTCTATAAACATGTGAAGAATTTATCGGTTGTTTCGCCGGAATTTAACAGTGACAAATTGACAGTGAATCAAAAACACAATTTAAGCAATCTTAGCTTGCTATCGATTTCAAATATTGATCGAGATTGTTTTGTGATACCTGTTCATAGCTTACATCGGTTTTTACCGTTTGGTATTCCTGTTCCGGTATTTTTCGAAATCATTACTGATATATTTTTATTATGCTTTGTTTTTTTTTAACAGGCTCGTTAATTATAATAAAAAAGTATTAACGTTAGATTGACGTCATTCAGTTTTATTCCCCTTAATAATTGTAGGCACAGAATTCCCAATTTACAAGGTTTTAAAATACAACTAATATTGAAATTCCCTTATTTAATCATATTCTTTTTTAAAAAAAATTGTTTAATTAGCTATATTTTTTGAGCGGAAACGAGTGTGCTTATCACAAAATAATTGGTACGTAAATAAAAAACTCCAAATTTAAATGATTGTATAAGACAAATATTGATTAGACTTAATAAACTGAATATAAAAAAAATGTTCGGGTAAAAAGTTACTCTCAAAGCCTATGTTTCGTAAATTTTAACCGATTAATTCAAGCTAATCAATGTCTGCTCATAAATATACTTGGGTTATTAACATGTATACCATAATTTATTACATGTGTGTAGCTTTTAACATGATGATATCTTAGATAAATTAACTGGGTTATACTTACGAAAATACCTATAGTTAGGATACTTGTAAAGAAGTTGATTTCTATTGAACTTTTTCTGTATATTATTTTTTTTTATAATATGAAAAAAATTTAATTTGATTGAAAAAAATAATATAAGATAATATTACGCAGTCAGTTGTAAGTAAGTAAGTAATTTAATGCTCAAATATAAATGACTATGAAAAAAATAAAACTTACAAGAAAGATAGATAATTTTTTTCTGGATTTTGAAAAATCAGATTAAAGTCAACAAAAGGTGGCATTGTGTTTAAGCTTAACAACCCTTTGTTAGTCCGAAAACATATGTTTTAAAAGTAACTATATTAAATCATTTTTATATCAAAAACATATTTGAAGGAAAATTCCCAAAATGTGTATTAATTAGATAGGAAAAAGATAATTTTGATTTTAATTTCAAACATTTAAAATATAATTTTGATTAAAAATTTTCTATGGCATCTTTTAAAAACACAATGGTGGCAAGAAAAATTATTTATTTTAGAATTTTTTAGCTGAATTTTTTGCTAAGATTATCTAAATTAGCGATTCCCAATCTTTTTCAATTACTGTACCCCTTTTTAAGTCAGTACCCTTTTCAAGTACCTTTCTTTTCTTTCCAATATATAAAAACGTCTTTCATTTCACAGGGTCGCCACTTTTATTAATTTTTATTAATTATTATTATTTCTTTTTTAAATTATTTTAATTCATTATATTAACTAATTTTTTATTATTTATTATTTTTGTTTTTACTTTTTTAAACATCTTTTAACTCAGAATTGAAATTTTAAAATGTAAAATATGTGAAAATATAAAATATTTGTATTTTTGCGTAAAAACATTTAAATAGTAAGAACTTTGTTTCCAGAAATTAATTTATAAAAAATTATTTTTGAATACATTTACTATGTAAATAACATTTTAAATAATTGTGACGATGCTGTACAAGTTATATCTATATACGTCGCAATGCGAAAATATGTATTTCAGTAACAACGAGCTTTCTTTGGATGTTATATTAAAAAGTGTTTTTCGATCTTATTTTTAAGTCTATGAATATCAGTGAAAAACATTTGTTACTGTTCCGATGTCTATAGATGTCTTGTTGTGACTAAAATAAACCGTTTTCCGCTGAAGCATCTATAAAAGTCACTATTGCAATTTTATCAGAAATTTTGAAATTTGTGGCATGCAGGGTTTATTATTTTTTATTATTTACATTTCAGAAACATATTATTTGTATGATTTTTATTGTTCTTCGACTGATATTAAATAGAAATTCTTATTTAAATATTTTATATTACGGGTAACAATTAAAATTATATCATTAATTTCCTTCAGTAAAAAAAGTTTAATGTTAGAAAATTCTTTGCTTTTAATTGTAATAAGTAAACAGAAATAGGAATATAATTTATTTTTACGATGGCGGTTTTGTTCAAATAATTTTTTTTTTAATTTTTGCCGTCATTACATCTTTTTTTAAGTACCCCTAAACAGTCTGCGTGTACCCCAGGTTGGGAATAGCTGATCTAGATACTAATTACAAATAAAAAGTTGAATTATCAACTTTTAGGAGTAAAAACGTAATGTAATAAAATGTAATAAATCGTATATTCCTTTCAGTTCAATTTCGTTTATTTACATTTCATGTATGACAATATATTTATATTTGTTGGCCTGGATCGGTATCTTTATACTATGTTACGGCTTCCATATCAGCATTATTTTGTTAATGTGACATTTTAATGAAAACAGTGGAATTTAATCGAAGAAAAACAATACTGTTTTATTCCTACTAATACAATTTTAAATATATATGTACAAAACTAATTAAAATATCAAAAATGCATCGATAAAGTTTCCTGCTTAGCACAAAATGTAGCAAAACAGTATGCAGTTCGGGGGGCAAAGTTTTAAAGACGTGAGTTAGTTACATAATAATTGAAGTCATAAAAAATATACGTGTATCCTATGAATCGTAATTTTGGAACTTTTTTAGTTTTATTTAGAGCCCACAAAATTTTGACTTTAAATATTAAATACAAAGCAGTTAAAATAATGATTGAAAAAAAACAAAGCTTTTTTTATACTGAATTGAATTGTTTATATTTTAGTGTCAATCAGCCTTCAGTACTGGTGAAATTAAAGACTCAACTGGATTAAATGTTTTAGAAGTAATATGCTTTTTTATCTGTAAATTCAGTTCTCTTTTAAAGCAATATTTTACAATTTGTTTACATGTTTCACAAGGAATTAAGATATTGGCTATTGTTTATTTTATTCATAAAGCTCAACTATACATTGAAAATATCTACTAGTCGATCAAAAAATAACCATTCTTCTAATTTTCATGCTCTGCGAGTCAAAAGTGCTTAAAACTAATGTTATGTTATTCAAACGTTTGTTTTAAAGCATTTTTAAAACAAGAATATAATTTTTCATTATTGAAATTCATATTTCTTTAAAAAATTGTAATTTTAGTACTGAAAAAAAAACATATATTAAGTGTAAACATATAAAGATATGCATATAGTCTTTATTGATTTTGACGAAACTAATGTTTTCAATCCTTTTTATAACAATGTTTTTCATGATTCTTTTAAATAGGAAATTAACAATAGTTTAAAATGATTTTTAAAGCATTGAGAACGAGAAAAACTCTGAATTTTAACATTGTTTTAAAGCATTTATGGTTCGCAGAGTAACTTTATGTTGCTAATAAGATTAATTTAAATTTCGAATCTTGATTCTGACTTATGTGCAAGATTTACACATGGATTGAGTTTTTGAATTTGATTATTATAATCTCAATCTAAGATTTTTAACCTTTGAATTCAGACAAGTTTTTAAGATTTTTCTCGTATATTCTTAAATTTGTTAATTCTAAAACAAAAATTTAACGCTTTTTGTTATAAACATACGTTGTTTAGGGCTTTCAATTCTATATATTAATCCGTTGTGTAATTATGAATTTCTGGATATAGATATAATGTATGCTTATAATTTGTAGAGTTGCGTTTTATAAACAAGCCATTGAAATGTAAGATTTCAATTTTTTACGTTTTTTAAAATTTCAAAAACCGAATATCTTAAAAAAAATTTGTTTTTAATTACTGGACACATTTAAATTAAATTATAAAAGCTTGGAATATGTTATATTGAGGATCAATGCCTAAAATATTTTAGAGCCGAATTTTAAGAAAGTATATTTTCATTCCCTAAATATTTAGACTTAAATTTTTTTTTACAAAAATTTCACTTTTTTAATGGTTAAATCTGCTAGAGGTATTTAAATATTTAAAAGAAAATTTAATTATACTTCCTTCATTTCTAATAATAAAAATATTATAAATAATAAAGAACAGAACTCGATTAATGATATCATGCAATTACAAAGTAACGGTAATCATTAGAATTTGCGTTTTAACGTAAATATACAAAGAATTATAATTTTGGTAACTGCTTTAAGTTTTAACTTTTAATTTATTTGGGTATTTACCGAAAAGTCAGATTTTGTTATACGCATAAAACTTATAAATGTATTCTTTTAAAATAAAGCTTACTCGTTGTGATATTACAAAATACATATTTTAGAACTGAATTTATATAAGTTGATAGAAACGCTCAGTTAAATTGAATTGTTTATTTAAATAAAGGCTACATAAAACAGTTTTAAAAACTGTCACTTTTTTATGTTTAAAAAAATATGTCACAAAAAGGACTTTAAACTTTGTATTCTAGCCTTGCATATGTAAATTACTAATATCACGTGTTATTTTTAAATAAAAAAATATGAATATTTTATGTTTCAAAATAATGTAGAAATATGTTTACAATATTGAGTAAAATATGATTACTGCTTGTTTTGTAAAATTTCACATAAGTGGCTTAGAACAAATCCATGTCACTAAACTTTTATCACTTTTAATGACAGCAAAAAAAATAAAAATAAAATTTTTCTGATTTTTATATTTTTTACCACGTCGTCAAGAATGTTATTTATGTCATAGTACATTATCACTCAATAAAATTTATAGATACTATTGATAACGATTCGTGTTTTGCGATGGACAAGAAATTCATCACAAACTTCCAAGTTACCCAAGTACGTTATTTTATGTAAAACACGTTTATTGTTAAAATGGTGAATATCTCTGGAAAAGGGTGTTTCTCTTACTCCTTTTTACAAAATGTTACTCTATCAAAATTTATATAAATAAAACATTTTTTTACGAAAACGATAAAAATTAATAATAATAAGTTAGTTTTTAAATTTGTAAAATATTGCACTTTTTCTTCTATATACTTTTGAAAAACTGCCCCATATTGCAAAAACTATTCAAAATTTTATTCAAATCACTGTTTATGTTAAAATTGATAATACAGTATTAGTTGTTTAATGAATTGTCTAATATTACATTTCAAAACAAAATTCTGGATGCAAATTTGCGACAGCGAATGCAAATGTAGTAATATGTGATTTACAGAGTGTTCCACTGGATGTTACACAAACAAAATGATAATTTTCAAATATGTAAAATAAGATATTTGGAGGATTTTCCTTGCATGGATTTGTTCTGATCTCTTAAACTAGAATATTTTTAGTTTACACATTTTAAACTTAATAAACATATTTGAAAAATATTCCACGTTTCATTTTTATCTTTCGTAAACACCGTATATAAAGAACCTAACTATTATATCTACGATTCTAAAGATTCACGGTGTATAAAATTATTGGTATCTCTACGGTAAGATGCATTTGAATGTGATTCATTTTATAGAAAAAGGTGTTACAAAACATGGAAATAAATCACTTTTATAACTTCTTAAAGCTTTTGTCAAAAATAGTTGTTCAAGCTTATTTTTGTAACCCGTATACTCTTACATGTGTTTTATCTATTAAGTAAAAGCACTCAATGAGAAACGTTTAAAGCAAAACTTCATATGTTATAAAGGAGTGAAGTTACTTACAAGTAGTGGATGACAAAGAATGCCATTTAGCTTTAGCATCTTACCATAAGACATTTTGTGTATTAAGCAATATTTCTTCATATTATTTTACCTTGTTGATAATTTGTCATAACTAAAACAATTGGAAATATCTGCAAGGCTTTTTAAAAGTCTATTTATAATAGGTTGCTGATCCAAAATTGTGCATTTTAATCAACCTAATGAGCCCACTAGAACCAATCGATGTGTTAATTGAGTCGCATTTGAACATGCATCCGTTAATCAAACAAAAAACCTTAAACATAGAAGTGATACGAGAGATTTCTAAAGACCACAATGTAATAACTGGCATGCTTCTAGTGAATATGGAACGAAATGGTAATTAATTCGTAAATTGCAAAATCATTTGAATTAAAAACGAATCTTTTGCAGTTGAATTTCCGTTTATTACGTTCTGTGTGATTAATAATGCTCAAGGGAATCCTTTAACAATTTACAATAATTTTCGCAATGTAAATTTTACGAAATTCGATGCGAAAGTGATACGCTTAAATGGAGCTCATTCGATAGATTTATATACTGAAGTGGCAGCAATTTACCGGCCGCCGATTCATGACGTTGCCAATGGCTTGCAAAAGTCACATACAGTATACACTGCGTTCATAATATCGATATTTAAGGTGCTCGACGGTAATGATGGCGAGATTTTCGAGCGCAATTGGTTGTATTGGACAGGCGCTAGAATGATTTATAAATGTTTGCCACCGGGTGCCGGATTAAGAAAAATCGCTTTACATAAATCCATCGGTCATAAGGGTGATAAAATGTATTTGTTGATGTGTGAGTGCTCAAATTTGTTAAAAAATGTTGCCGAAAACGCTGTTATTATTCCTGACTTAAGAGCTAGATTATGTGGCAATGTAGGCCTATATAAACCAGTTGAAGTTTTTTGACT
>AGDA01078178.1:0-13221 GCA_000281935.1 Mengenilla moldrzyki | reverse complement strand
ATTAAGTGACAAATCCTGCAGGGTAATCATTCCTAACATTAGTTTATCGATTTGTTTCAGTTTCACATTTGAAACATTTCATTCTTTTTGACATTTCAAAGATATCTTTTGTAGAAAAGATTAATGTTGAAACAAAAGCTTTAAAATTATTTTCAAGTTACTCAAACTTTTCATATCATCTAAAATGCTTACTTTTTGTGTCCTTTTAAAGAAAATATTGTACCGGCGTTTCTACTACAATTTTTGCATAAATTTTACACCTTGCGATTTGAAAATCAACTTTATCAAAGAAATTCCAAATTACACTTGTTCTGGGAATTTCTATAGAGCATATATGCTTTTTGGACAGAACTAATAAACAGTGCTGTCTGGTTTAAAATGAAAAGTTTTTCTTTGTATTCAAAAAAGTTAACTTTTCAAACTCCGATCAAAAATTTCGGAATCGGAGTCGGAAGTTCCGACTAATCAGAGTCAGAGTTGAAACTTCGTAACATCCATAATATATAATATTGTATTTTTCATTTAAAAAAAATATTGTATTAAAAAAGGTAGCAACAAGTAATAGGTTTCATTTTGATAAAAAAGGCATATAAAATAATCAAAACTCTTTAAACGAACATAAATATGAAAAACATGTAATCAAAAATATTTTTGTCGTTATTATATATGTGTAAAAGGGAAATATTTTGAAGGTAGTTTTACCAAAATTTAAGTCTGAAATTTAATTAATGAAATTGATGTTAGAATCAAAAATAACTTTGTTATGCAATACATAAAAAGTCAATTTTTCTAATAAAAATTTAATAAAATAATTATTTTATTTAAAACAGTATTTACATATTATATTATCTAAATTTTGTTATCGTAACATGCAATTAATAAATAGGTGTTTTGCCGGTTTTTTTTTTTCTCAATAGCTTATAAAACTATACTTGATTTTTATTGGACTGAATAAACTCATTATGTTAGCTTTCAAGTGTTGTGTAGTCATAGTAGACTACCAAATAATTTAAACTTAAAATTAGGATAGCCACAATATCTTTATTAACTCAGTTATACCTTTACTCTGCTAGCCAAACGAAACTTTTATTTTGGTTTTTAAAAACTTTCAACGTTTAAAACGTTTTTTGAACGTTTGGAAAACGTATAGTAAGTATAGTAAGAGTTTTCTTTTAATTTATTTGAGTCATATAATTAATGTTTAAATTTATTTTCTTCTTCAGGAAGAAAAAACCGATTACATTGAGCTTAATTTTATGTTTCTTTAAAATTAAATATTTATCTAAAATAAAAACTAAATCAATTTTTTAAAAATCAAATGTAAAAATTATAACAAGAATTTGGTCACTAAAAAGTTGTTAAAAAATACATCGAATAACAATATAAAAATTTGACAAAATACATCATTGTTAAAAAAAAGATTTAATTTGTTACACAAAAGTACTGAGATATATATTTTTGTAAAATTACATTAGAAAAAAAAAATAGTAGAGAAGAAAAATTTGGTGAAAAAAAAGAATAAAAAAATAGTTATAAAAGAGATTAATGTTGCTAGATCGTTCCCAGAACGTTTAAATTTAAAAGTTTTAAAAACGTTCGAAAAACTGAGAATAGAAACCGTTTTGAGAGCGTTTAAAGAACGTATTCAAAACGTATTTCGAACTTTAAAGGTTTTCAAGAAACGTTTTAAAAACGTTAAAAATACGTTCGTGTGCTACTAGGGTAGTAGCCTGCTCACAATTCTTTCGCTGTTTGTGGATCACAACATAATCTTTATTAACTTTGAATTCAGTTAGTGTAATAAACTAATACCTAATGCGGCGTCTGCAAATGAAGCGCTCTTCTCAACTTTTGTATCATTACCCATTATCGCCATTTATGTCGATTATATTAAACTACACTCAATAATCGTTGAATAAAAAGTGTCCCTTTTATTAAAAACAAAGTACAAAAAAAAAACAAGACAAAAAATAAAAACAGTATTAAAAAATTTCAGTGCGGCCAAAGTCAAAAATATAAGTAAAACAGAATACAACACAATTGTAAATAATAATTTGTATTCATATTCGAATAAATTTTGATTGTATCCCTACTTCTGGAGTCTTCGTATGTAAAGTTTTTTCATTCATGCCACAGAGCTGTATTTTATTTCACGACCCTAAATAAATCAATTTAATGGCTGGACTGCAAATTTATAGTCCACATTTTTCGTTCTTTGATGAGTAACGTCATACTAGTGTAATTGATGATGTCATTATTGTTCAAATTCAAAGCGTAACATCATTAAAGTTTTTCCTCTAAAAAAATTAGATTTGATTACATAAATAAAAACTTTTATTCAAATGCTTCTTTGAAATTCCGCGATTTCAAAATTTTGTTTTGCGAAATAAGAACTAAAAAAAACCAATAAAAAGAAGTAAATTATAAAGAAATTAATTAATTACATTTTTAAATTTTATATGTAATACTGTAGCATAAGATATTTTCATGTATGACTTTTTTTTCATAGAGTTTGTCAAATAATTTGCGAATTCAAATGATATCAATAAGAATCTCACTACGTGTCACTATTTATTTCACAATTTTGATTTTACTCTTACCCATATAGCACAACCTGTGTAATATTTGGGACAACTATAATTTTTAAACTGAAAAATCAACGAGATTCCGTTTATTATTCATTTAAAATTTCATTGTGAGCCATACTCTTTTGAGACTCTATATGCTGCGTTTTAAAAAGTTGTTTTATCTGTTTATTAAACAGTATATTTATTGTATTTTTAAACTTAATATTACACGTTTCATTTTATTGTGCATTAAATATTTAATTTTATATGTGTATAAAACGTTTATTTCATTAAGATTTTAAATGTTTGTAAAAGAAAGCTTAAATATCGTTTTTTCAATAAATAATACACTTGTATTTTAGATGTCGAAAATTAAGCAAGATTTAAACCGTTTAGTCCACGTTTGTGCTATACGGGTAAATGGATATTCATTTTAAATATATTTTTTGAAATTTTTAAAAAGCGGTTTAATATGTTTCTGATAAAAGAAATACATCTTTTATCTTTTTATAATTTGTAGATAAAGAACATCAAATATATGTGTACATGTTTATATATTTCAACAGAAATCATATTTATATTAATAAAAAGTTTTACGGACTTTATTAGATTAATGAAGGTGAATTTATTAAATGGAAAATGCTTTAGCAATTTATTAAACAGCTTTAGGCTAAGAGAAAATCGAATTTTTTTTCAACAGAAGTTTAATGCGTAAAGTTTTATTTGAGTTTTTATTATTTTCGGAAAACAGCAAAACTATTATTCTCTTCACAATTGCTTAACGTCAGCTGAAAAAATAGCCATTTTGTTTTTACGAGCTGAAACTTAATAACAGCCAAAGGAAAATTCCTAGAAAAACATTTGGAAAATTATTTATTCACTTTATTTCCAACACAATATCAAAATAACAACATATGCTTTTGCACCGTCGAAAAATACCAAGAATGTTCCATTAGAAGAACAAACTACTTTAATTAGCACCCTCTTGAATGCAAATAACAAATCATAACGCTGCATCGATTTCAGCACGGATCCCTTGAGGTCACATAATACGAAATCATCCACAGAACAGCTAAGGCCCAGACTTGGCAAAAATTCATGCTCGAACTATCTAAATTATTACCAAGAAAAAAAAATTAAATTTTAAGCGAATTATTGATCACTATAAGTGTCTGTGTGTGCATGATGCTCGCACTTTGGCACGTTTGTTCAGCAAAACGTCATATTTTGCCGGCGTTTGTGCCCTAAGTTGAGCAAATCTGGCGAAAATTTATAAGATTTTCGGGTTTTTCCCGAATTATTTCTCGTTATGTCTCACCGGAATAATAATAAACGGCTTCGCGACGAACCGTGTAATTCGCATCAGGAATTCGTAATTCGCACGATAATTCGTCATCGCTACTATTTTGCGAACTTTTCATTATAACCGATGTGACAATTATATCGAATCGGCCGTCGTTTTCCTTGTGGAACACTTCGGTGTTCTCCAGCTCTCTTCCAAAAGACCAGAAAAGAAAAATAATTAGTCACAGGATAATTAATGGTTTTATGCTTCGAAGCTATTTGTTAATGTGTATGTGTATATATCTATGTATAGAGTGAGGTGCTTAAATAATGAAAGCGACGTGGAAATAAAGAAAATGATAATTAATCGCACATTTATAAAAAGCAAGTGAATAGAATAGAATGGGAAAATGTTGGAAAGCACGCACTTACTTTCCCGAATGGATTATCGACATTTCCGGCTTCGGATAAAGTCCTTCGGCTGAACATGTTATTTTCAAATTACCGTCACGTAACCTTTGTTGTTTCAAATGAAATACTCGTTCAGGTACTGTTAATTAAAAAATCAACAATAAGTCAAACCGTTTCGATATTTTATTTCAAATATGTCATAACTCACAATACATACAATGTAAGAACGTATGCTATTAGTATTTTACTTGATTTATGACATAAATATTCTGATGTAATAACATAGGGAAAAATAGGTAAACAATTGGATAATAAATAGATATTTTTAAATTCGATATAATTTTATTTAATGGTTTGATATTTGATTCTTGCCAACACAACGGACAATTATCGACTCTAAAAACTACCATAGTACAGATTTCATGTAACTTTTTATCGTATAAATTTCAAGAGGACTTACACATCAATATTTGAGTAAACGAAATCAAATCAATGCTAGGATATGAAAAACTCTAACGGAATGATGTCTTTTTGTTTCATGTCACATTGATAAAATTTAATTTTTTCACTGTTTTTATAAATTAAAGTATCATATAAAGAATAATAACTTTGCATGCCAAAACATAAGAATAAAAGTTTTTTTTTTCGTGATATGGTTATCAAAAACTATGGATATATATGTCATATCACATGCTCCAACAGATGTTAATTTTAGTTTAGGAAACGTGTATAAAAAATTTTTCATAACATTTTTTTTAATTTTATATAAGTTCCATTACTTTAATATTTAACACTGTTCCCAAATTATTTTAAAAAATTTGTAAACATGTTTTAAAAGATTTGTTTAATAATATAAAAGTAAAAATTTTTGAGATTATTTTCTTGTCAAAGTATTGACTATTTTTAATATTAATACGCAAAATTTCTTGAGCAAAAGTTAAAAGAACTTTAATCACAGATTGAAAAAAAGTTATTGAACTATAAACACAACAGTAGAAAAGTGTTGTGTTATTTTTATAATCGTTTTTTAAAAAAAGTAGTAAAAAAATAACGGTTCAAAATAAAAATAAAAATTAGGTGATGTTAAGTAACAATGTTAAAACATATTTAAGTATTTATTTTGTAGAAGATAAAAGTAACATCTTTTAAACATAAAATACATGATAAGAAACATCTTTATAACATTGTTGCAGAGCGTAGATATGTTATATGTTTTGGAAATTAATTTATAGAGTCCTTAAATTTTCGCTTCATAAAGTTCAACGATTTAACCCATAAAATGTCCTCTAAGTCAATTACAAGATGGTTTCCAAGCTTTTTTTCCAACGATTTTTTTTAAAAATATTTAGTCATATGACCTCTTTCCTCCATTTTATGTTATCAGAAGTTTATTATATTATTTTTATTTTTATTATATTATTTCTCATATTTTTTATAAGTTTTACGTATAAGGTTAATATTATATGAAAGTTTTATGAAAAATTTTAAAATATTTTATAAATATAATAAATAAATTTCTAGATAATCATTTGTTATAAATTTTATTTATAGTTGTAAAAAAAGTAAGCTCGGATCGAATAAATACGAAGCCTGAATGTATTTTGTTTTATGGTCAAAATACAAAAACATTTATTTAATATAAATTTTTACATTATTGAATATAAAAACATGAATTTACATATTTCTAAGTTTTTGCTCTGTAAATTTATCTAAAATATCTCTAATTAATATAGGGCTACCCCGATTATAATAAATACATTTGACATGAACTTTTACAAGTAAGTTTTCTATATTATAAAGTATATATTATATAATAATAAGAATATTAGTAAATCTCATTCAGCAATGCAAATTTAAATATGTTTTTAATTATATGAATAATTCATAATTTATCCATTATCGTTAAAAGCTATTTGCTTTAAAAAATTTTTGTTTCTTTTTGACGGTAACGTGAGGTCCTTCAAACATAAGGCCAGAATGAGCCCAATTGTCCTTTATCCGGCCTTAGAAAAAAGTTTTTACATTTATTATGAGAAGATTAATATACTTTAATAAGAAGTATTTAAAAAATTAATAAGTTTTTTAATAGATTCTTTTAAAAAAATTATAAACATAATAAACATTTAATGTGTAGTATAACTTTTACACATTTAGCTTACAATAAAAAGTGTTTATGGAATGTATGCATAATATAACATTAACTTCTTAAAATTCTTATTAATAAAATAAACTGTTCATATACTCATGACAAATAAAACTCAATAAACCACGTTAATAAATATACAAACTTACAATTTTGAGTGAACGATTAATAAGTTTAATAAATATTTAATATTTGGGGAAATGTTATATATAAGTGCTATAAGTAAACAGAAGTAAAAATTGCATTAATTTTTCAACATGTTTACTAATTTTTTAATTATTCTGATGCACATTGGTTAATTCTTCTAAAACCTAATAAGATAATGTTAACTTTTTAGAAAATTTAATTAAAAGTAAACAAGTTTATAAATACAAAAGGGGTTTTAAACCCGTTTTTCTTCACAAAATTTACATACATATATTTTTAAATCCCTATTTTTATACATGCATTAGTATTATGTGAAATTGAGACCTTAGAAACGTGCAAATTCGTAGTACTTTGGTGAGGTTTCACTTTGAAAACTTACACGTGATCGTTCATTGAAGTTAATTAATTTCGAAAATAATTAACTTTTTAACACTTTTTCGACTCTTGTCACGACCCGAAAGGCCTCTAATAGGTTTCTATCATGTTTTGGCTTTTTTCGTGTATATTGTCGTAATAATAATTTGAAACTCAACGCATTCTTCCATTAATCAAAAAAGGAAAAATAGGCATAAAATCGATCCGGTTTTTAATAATTAAAATTTAATATATTTTTGTCACTTAAAAAGAGAAACGGTTTATAAATTTGTATTATGCACGTAAATAGATGAAAATTATTAAAACGTGCTTGTTTATTTTTCTAATTTACGCTCGATTTAATTAATTCATTTCTCCATACTTTATTGAAATAAACGTTTTTTAAAACCCGTCTCGAAATAATGAATTAAAATATGTAAAATATTCATTAATGAATTTTAAAAAATATAAATTGTTGTAGTTTTTTGTTCTTGTTTTAAAATATGGCTATAAATAAATATTATATAATAATCATTTAAAAACTATTCACACGTGTATTTTATGTTTCGATTAAGTTCAATAAAAAATTTTTATAGGTAGGATTCTATACATGTGTGTAACATATGAACTCTTTTATTTTATGACAATTCACACAATTTAGAATTTTATTTCATGTTATTGGATAGGGAGAATATGTATGTTAAATGTTACAGCTTTGCAAGTATTCAATAAAGTTGAATTGTTCATATAGTTTATCACTGGCATATAAAAATATTGTTTTGTATTAAAATTAAGTAAGTTATTGATCAACCTAAAGTCATTTTATATTGTCCCGTATAGCTTAGCGTTTTTTTTTTTATATTTGAATACTAAGTTACTATTTTTGAAATTTTGAAAATATTATATAAACTATCACTAAATATTGGTATTCTTAATATTATATTTAAATTTAACATTTAAAATAACATAATAGTCCTTTATTAATTTCATCCTTCCAAAAAAATTGTATAAATCACTAATACAGATTTTGCTTAATCTCTTTTTAAAATATAACTTATAGTTTTTTAACGTTTCATTTTACTACACTGCGCTGTTGTCTAAAAAGCTTATTAGTAATATAGTTATTATTTTGATAAGGCTGATGTCTGTTGCTCGTTACTTGTTAGAAGAAATGTATTTTAATAATATTAAAAAAATTAATCAAATTAATTATGTGTCTGTGATAATAATAAAAAATAAATACCATAATACGTAATTAGTCAATGACAATAAAACCGTCTAAAAATTTTAATTTATTATATTTTGACTTATGCTTAATTTTAATTAAAATTAATAAATATATTATTCGTGGTAGTTACAACAGGCTTTTATCTTGTTAGCTTTAAAAAAAATGCTTTCAAGAGCTTAAATATACATTTTAATTATAATACACAAGCTTTTTAGATGATAATTAATTAATTAATTAAGACTTCTACTAATGACGCTCACTATTTTCAAATAGATTTTTTTTTATTAAGAAATGCAATAATTGTAAAAAAATATTTTTAAAAATTCAGAATTAACTTTTATATTAATCAAATTAAAGTACATTAGTTTTCAAACTTTTGTGCATTTTTTTGACTTAATAAGTAAATGAAAGAAACAAAGTTAGTCGTTTTAAGCTTAAATGAGTTATTAACTGACTAAATAAGTCTTATTATATTATTTTGTTTGTTTGTTATTAAAATAACTAGTTTAGATTATATAGAGTGATCATTTTAAAATTGTACTCTCCAATAAAAAAGTTAAAACTTTTTTACTTTTTATGTATATAAAGCATAAAAGTGCACTAACATTGTTGTATTATGTTGAGTTATTATACTTCACATTCATATTATAGTAATATTATAAACATTTTTTAAAAATTGTATTCAAAAAAATCAAAATATATATAAAAGCCTAATTATTTGTGTCGTAACCCTCAATTTATTGTCAATTTGATCATAAAATTTGAACTTTTATTGAACACCAAATTTAAACTTTTTATAATATAACAAATTAACTCTTTCTTTGTGATGGAACGTTCAACTTGTTTTCAACTTGAACACTAAATTTGAATTGTCTACGCATTTTCAAATGAAAATTGAAATTTCTGAACGCAATATTTTCCAGACCATTTGATACTTTACTTGGAAATAGTGAAGTGAGTTGAGGCCGAAACGAGTGCAACAATCGTATCTAGTATTATTATAATATTTTAAATACTTAGATTGGGTAAAGGTTTTAAGGTTAATTAGGTATGACTATATATCAAGGGTGGGCACACATGATGCTATTGGGAGCCTCAATTTATTTTTTAATTACGGGAGCTACACGAAACTACTTGAAATGTGTAAATAAATAAATAAAATATTAACCATTTATTTGTATTTCTTTCGATTTTTCTAACTGACTTAATTCTTTCTATCTCACAGATATTTTTCACACCTAAAATTAAACGTTGGTCTTTAAAATCCTATAATTAAAAAGAGCTTAAAGAATTTAAAAATTATTCAATAAATTTTGGAAAAGTACATATTTACTCAGATTCACTGGTTCTTGTCAGTTGGAGTTAGAGAGCTACAATTTAGGTAATGAGGAACCGCATTTGCCCACGGTTGATATATACCCGTACGAATTAAAGCATGAGTGATCCGTTTTTTCTAATGCAAAGATATTAATATTGATCTCTATTTTTTTTATTCAGTTTTTGCTGTAATGATTTAAATTTTATTAAAATTTTAGTTTAAGTTCATTGGTAACAATCTAGTAATTTGATAAATCTTATTCTTGAACAAATAAAAATATCAGTTCCATTGACGTCTATAAATTATTTTTAGTATAGAAAAAGTTTACTCTTTAATACTACACGAATAAAAATTTCTACTTGATTTAAGTATAAACCTACTTAATTAAGAAAATAGTAGATTTATATTGTTGAAATTCGTACAAATATACGTTTTTGTAGTATCTTAGTATACAAATTTCAATTTTAAGTATATTTTGTGTTGAATTTTATAATTTTTGAAATAAAAATATAACTTTTTTACTATTTATAAGGTCAAGTTAAAACTTTTATCCGTGTATTTTCTGATTGATGATATTATAATATCTATAGAATAAAATTTTCACAACATAATGTCTTTTACATAATGGTAATGTAAAGATATTTAATACTGATATAATAAAGATCCAGTTTGAATTAAAAAGAATACTTTTTCTAATTTTTCCACACGAAACATACAATAGACCTTTTTTGGCGAGTTACTTGGTTATCTTTGGTTGCGACTTTTGTATTTTAGAGAACTTGGTTGCAACTTTTCTTAAACATTTTTTCGGTCTGTGTTATGAAAAGCTAAAACCGTTTATAACGGTTTTTTAAAAATATTTAACGTGAACGACTCACTACGCTCGTAAGTTATTCTTTGTTCTATTTTGACTGTAGAAAAGTAACCTAAAATTAACTTAAAATCAAAATTTCAAGCATTTTTTAAAAAGCGAGTAAAACACAGACTTTCATACTCTATGTTTCTAAAATTCAAATATTTAAAAAATGAAAATAAAAATTAAACTTAGTAGCAACCATATTTTAGCGAACATTAGTTGCGACCTGAATTGTAAATCGTATTAACCAAAAACGTGACCAGGCTGCTGCTAAAAAAAGTCTAATACTTCCATTTGGCTTCCATGTTTTTAAGTAGTGAATTATTTAATTACAAAATGTGAAAGATATCCTATTTCCTCTCTTATATTTGCGTATAGAATTCATATGGGAAAAAATGTACAGTTTTTAATTTATTTTCAATAACAATTCTAATAAATTTTCAAATTGAAGTGATAAAAATTTTAGAATCTCAAATAAAAAAATTGAGTTTTTCCGTATGGTTTGTTGCGACAGTCCAATAGGTAAAACAGGTTTTATTTTTCATATTTGATTTCATTTTATAAACTTTTCAAACGTGAAAAAATTTTGAATATTGAAATACGTTTTATAAGAATTAAGAAGTATGTTTATAAACTTTTCCATCGCGTTAAAAAAAAAAATAAACTGAAAAATAAGTTCACAACTTTCATGATTTTTAACCATTAATAGCAGGTTGGGAACAGGGAAAAATTCGCACAAAGCAACCTAAATTTTCTATATTTTATACGATCAATTTTGTGCCGATTGCCTTATAAACTCTTAATTCGCATTTCTATAAATTTCCTATCATCAATTTTGAAAAATATTTGGGGAGCATAAAAATAAGTAAATTAAGTTATTTTTACTTTTCTATTATTTTCTAAATCGATTTTTTAGTCGTTCCCCAATTATTTGCTTTTGTTTTAATGACATGAAGTCTTACATGTTACACTAAAAAAATTAACACATACAATTTTAACGGAAAAACAAAGAACCCTTTTTGAGAATCGAAAATTTTATTTGGAATTTAAGCATCTCAAATTTCGAAAAAACGACGAAATTTCGTTTGAAATTTTATTTAGCATATCTAAATTTAATTTCGATTAAATTTAAAAGGTAAATGTGATTTTCGTTTCTGCCATCAAATGGCTTGGATTTTTACGAAATCAGTACCTATGCATTATTCCTGAACTTTTCAAGCATTCCAATGAGTTCTTATTTACTTAATTTTACGCTATTTTTAACTTTGAATCTCTTTCTTATTGCAAAAGTTTTCGCGATTTTTTAATACAATTCATTTTTATCTAAATTTATGAAACATCGAATTTTCGCAGAAGAAAAAGTTTTCTGATAAGCAAAGTTATGTCTTTTCAAGTAAAACATTTTTTAAGATATATCTCTGTCAGCAGTCTTGCTCGATATAAAAGTAATCTAAAAATTTTAAAAAATCTTTTATCACAGATATATTGAAATTTACCAAAAACAAGCATAGTTTTTGTTTGTTTGTCTTCGCCTTCGAACGTCGATACTTGACAAGTATAGTCTCCTGATAAATCAGCACTCGATCGTAAAATATGCAAAGCTCGATGCATTTTCTTTTTATCAGCACTCACTTTATAATCCAAATTCAATTTCCCCTAAATTTTATGATGTGAATTTCTAATCAATTTCTCCGTCTTATTTTCTTGAAAGAGAAACAAACTTTTAATACACCTAAATCCTGTGGTTTCTTCTTCGACTCTGGAATCCACTGATAGATCGGTTTCAGTCTGTCATTAAAATACCACTTAATCACAAGCCCTTGGTCGCTTTCATCGAACTCGTATTCGCAATCTAATACTGCTGACGATCCATGCCGAACCACTTTTGGTACATCCAGTCGTGTTATTTTCACTGCCGAACTGCAGCTTATTAAGCTTATAACTGAAATGTTCGCAAAAACAAATAAAGGTCTAATTTAGTAAGTTTATAATGAGAATTGGTTCTAAAACCGCATTCAATTTCGCAACGAACTTCATAAAAGTTTCCTTTAATATTTTATAGCAAAACTCTCTAGTACACAGATGCGTTTTACGATTATGCGATTTGTATGTTTTTTATGGAAAAAATGAAGCATCTAAAACGACGAGTTTTGAATTTCAAAGATCCAAAATAGGCTTTTTTACTCATATAAATAAAGATATATTTCTGTGTATACTTAGTGATAAAATAAACGAAAATGTATAAAATTGTTTTCATTTTGGTACAATGCCGTAGGAAAATAATTTCACGGTAAAATAATAGTGTGTTTATTTAGGAAAATTTAACTCCTGTTTGTTTATTATGCTTTTCATCTGACGCATTATTATTGCAAATTCAAAATGACTCAGTCAAACACTTGAAGTGTGATGAAATTATATTGAGAAATAATCTCTAAAAAGTTAATAATCGATATAAGTTCTTAATTTAAAACAAAATATTGATATTTTTGCAAATATTTTTTTGAATTTACAATAAATATTTTTGAAAAAGTTAGCAAATCAAATTTAACTCTTCTGTTTCGAATAGCTTTTATACTTGAAAATGTAAATTTTGTCTTTAAATGAAATTAAATTTGATCTTAATTGTCTACAACAGAGGTATTAAACTTGTGACCCGCGGGCTGCATGAGGCCCGAAGTAAGCATTTAGATATCCGATCCAAAGTAAAAATAAAATAAAAATGTGAATTAGAAACGAAACCAGCATATAAAATTATACTATACTTTATTTACAAACCATCAGAAGATAAATATTAATTAAACTATATATGTTTATTACAATGACCCAATATGCCAAAGCTGGTTAAATTTAATTCAAATGCAATTAAAAATTTACAGGCTTTACTCAAATTCAGGTCAAATATACGAATTGTTG
>AGDA01078024.1:0-12836 GCA_000281935.1 Mengenilla moldrzyki | reverse complement strand
TGTGGTCGAATATTTTGTGGCCCCCTAAAAAATTTGGTGGTCCACTAATATTAATCTTCCTTTCTTTGGCCCCCTTGAAATTCACACGTGGGCCATATGGCCCCCGTTGAGAAACCCTGTCGTATAGCACAAATTGGTTAATTTTCACTATTTTAAAGCTAAAAATGAGCTAAAATTTAACTAAATTTATATTGATGAGATAGGTGATGTGAGACTGTTTTAGTCAAATTTTAGCATTCACTCTAAAATAAAGATAAAAAATCAATAAATTGTATTTTTTCATTTTTAGATTCAAAATAATGAAAAAAAAAAACTAAACTATTTTGAAGCTAAAAATAAAAAAATAGAATCATTTTAGTGCTTTGATTCTTATTTTAGAGTAAAATGTTAAAAACTGACAAAAACAGTCTCACGTTGTCTAAGTTTTTAATAGCAATTTAGTTTAATTTTAGCTTTATTTTAGTTCTAAAATAGTGAAAATCAACCAATTTGTGCTATACGGGATTGTTTGCTCTTTTCAAAATATCATTAATGAGGATTTTTTTTATTTATATTTTTGATTTCCGAAAAAACAGTTAAAATTTAAAACCAAAAGCAAATAACTATTGATTTTTTTGCTTTATATTCAGTTTCCTAACAAAATTTAATAACAAATGACGTAATGAATCTAAATTTAAATTTATTTATACTATTCAAAAGAAATCTTTTACATGGTAAAGATGTCGTTCAAATTGACAAATATTTCACACGACTTTTAAAAAAGCACGAAACGAATCTCCTGTTTTAAAATAATGAATTCGATTAAAAAAGTGTCAAGAATATAATTATTTTACACATACTTAAATTCAAAATTGTTTAATATTACACTTAAACACGTTTAATTTTTTTAAAGTTCAACATAAAGTGTTTCAGAAAGATTTTTTCAGCGTAGACGAAATATTACACTGAAAAAAATAGATTGAAAAAAGTTACCACTTTATTTTGGGATTTATATATAAGTTTTTGATCATTATTTTAACTAAAATTTATTTTTAAAATAACAATTCAAAATTTGCAAAACCAATTTTTGCCTACGTCAGTATTTTTTTTTAGTTAATTTAACAATATTTGTTATAGCTATCAATTTTTAACAATAATTATCGTTAAAATGTTGACAATTTTTCTGGGTAATATTTTTCTTCCTTTACGTAAAAAATAAAATATTTATCTGTTTGAATTTGATTGATATCGTACAAGTTTTTACTATATTAATTCTAGACTATACTAGTCTGCGCTAGATTTAGTTTCAGATTTCATATAAAATAGTCTTCATGTTATTTTTAATTCTTCACGTAAAAAAATTATATTTATTATCAACAACATAAACGCTTGTGTTTAGTCTATGTGATTGAATTTATAAACAATATTTTGAAAAGCACAAATTACCGGAATTTGTTTATCAAGTTTTTCATTGAAATGTTGGCGTAGTGGTAACCAGCATGATAAGCCGATAACACAAGCGAGTTTTTTGGAAAACGTTAAGGCGGAATATAATGCGAGTGCACCACCCATCGAAAAGCCGCCAAGAGCAATACGATCATAATCTATACCATTTCTCTTCTCGTCTTCAATCAACTTATGCACTTTTTGCGAAGCAGCAATAATACCTTGACTATCTTCTTCACTGGAAGGACTTAAGCCTTTTATATCGAACCAACTAGGCATTGAAGCTCCACCATTAAGAGTAATAGGCATTGAGGAGGCTGTTGGGCAGATACATTTTACATGTTTCAAGTTTTTTCTTTTTAGTTCATTTAAAGCCGTAGCCCAACCATGCCTAAATTTTATAATATACTAGTAAATGTTTTTGTATTCATATCGAATTTTTCAGTCCCCTTGAATAATAAAAACATTGTAATCTTCCCAATTCATTATGAATACATTTCTTAAAACTGAAATTTCGCCAAATAGAATGTTTTTTTTACTTTTACATAAGTAAGATTGGTTTAAAAAAATATTTCCTAATTATTCTAGTGTTAATTTATTGTTAAAACAATGTCTTTGTAGCATATTTAAATAGAATTTTAGTTAGTAGAAAATTGTAATTAAATCGCAGATTTTCCTTTAAAATTTTATATCTAATTATTTTTACAGTTGGCTAAAATTAAATATTTAATATTTAATTAACATTGCTGTAATACTGTTTATAATGGTGTTTTGAAACATTTATTTAGCTAGAAAAATAAACTGATTGAATTGTTACAATTGTCTAATATCAAAGTGAAATTTCGTTATTGCTTTGACACACAGAGACTAAACTCAATTAAGATTTAATAAGCTTTGAAGACCAGTCGATATTATTAAAAATATAATAAAAGTATTACCCGGTGTCTCCAAGACCGTGAAAGAATATTAACTGCAAATTGAACCGTATTAAATAAAACTGCAAAGTAATAACATAAAATATACCGTGGCTGTATGCTTAGCGGAAGCGTCTATAACTACATTCGTCCAAGACATTTTATCGTTCAAATACACCAAATATCTACAAAAATTATGAAAACTTAGAAATGATTAATTGCAATATGTTTTGAAAACCGATAACTTACTTTCGAAAGAAAATACTGGTTATAAAATACTCGTTATGAAACAAATAACCGACTATACAATATTAAATCTTCAGCACGGAAAATAAAATTTAGCGTAAAATTTTATCCGATTCTCATGACGTTTTCTGTGACGTAATTCCAACAACCAATTACATAGCATATTCTCTTTGTAGCCAATGAACTGAATTTGGGAAATCACAGACCACCAATCAACTATTGGTTAAAAAATTTTAAATTCAAAAAGAAGTTGAGATAGAATTTTTTGAAACATGATATAGGAAAAAAAGATAAATGGGACACTATTGTCACATGAACTAACAGAAGTAACAGAACAATTGAAAAAGATCTCTTTTTTACTTCACTCAAAACTTAAAACATTTTGTTTTCTTCATTTAAAAAAGTTATGTATACATACAAGTATATAAAAATAAAAAGCTATATATACATACAAGTGTGAATAAATAACAAGAAATGTATACATAAAGTACACTTAATAAAACATTATATACCAAGAGTGGGCACACATGATGGTCTTGGGAACCGCATTTCATTTTTTAATTTATTATGGGAGCCGCACAAAACTACCTGAAAAGTAGCTACATACATCGAACGTGCTTGCTTGAGTCTTTTATTGATTATTTATAATAAATATCAACTATTTATTTGTGTTTCTTTCTATTTTTTTAAGCTGAAAGATTATTTTTTCCAATAGAAATTGATTTAGACATGTTGTCTTCGTATAGAAGGCTGGAACGCCATAACATTCGATTAAAAT
Organism: Mengenilla moldrzyki; assembly: GCA_000281935.1. Classification (NCBI taxonomy): domain Eukaryota; kingdom Metazoa; phylum Arthropoda; class Insecta; order Strepsiptera; family Mengenillidae; genus Mengenilla; species Mengenilla moldrzyki. The sequence goes on along the minus strand of AGDA01078024.1, from coordinate 9,473 downwards.
AGAAAATATGACTCTGATTTGGCTTTGGTTCGGGTTCCTGACATTTTTTTATATCTCACCCACAGAACAACTTTAGCTATTCGTTTGCAAGGGCGCGCTTGCAAACATATATAGAATAGTCGTGTTCAAAATGTCTTTCCTGTTCGGGACAGAGTTGAAAAATATTTTTGCAAACATACTCGGTCTTGTACAAAAACATAGGAGTTTAATAATTCTAAATAGCTATGACGTAAAATTGTCCTGTTCAGGACAGACTTTTTAAACACGACTAATGAGAACTGACGTTGACATCGTTTGGCGTCCCCCTTACGGAATTGCAGCATTTTTATTTCTCCGAAAGAAAAAAAATGTTGCTATCTCTTTCTCGCTTCGCTCTGTATTTTTTTCCACTTCGACGGATTCAAACCCACGACTCTCTTAAACATAGCATTCTCATATACGCTGTTCTACCAACTAGGACACAGTCGCGCTTTTTTAAACAGGAAATAAAACAATTATATATATCTTTTTTCATTTTGACATTTAGCGCTCTGCGGAATTGATGCATTTTTTCAGTGCGCGTATACGTCATGCTTACGTATACGTATACGTAATTGTAGCAATACGGAAAATATTTCCCCATCTGAGCTCTCATTCTATGTTAGCTACGCAGCACGCGACGCGTTGTTCTGTGATCTCTCCCTTAATTTTTACAACATCCCAGTTTTAAAAAATTCTCCCGTGTTTACTATTAGCAATGTAAGAAAATTTCACACTTGTTCATGGACTCAAATACTTGTTAGAAAAAATAATTTTAACACAATAACATGTTTACTTTTTTCTTAAAAAAAAGACAAAAAATTTTTGCTAAAAAACGTGTTTTTGACGTTCAAACAGATTTCTTTAATGATTTTTTAAACTTTAAAACACAGATTACCCAGATCGGCAAAGGAAAAAATTTTCTAATTTTCCTTCGTTTTTATGTTGGTAAAAATTTAAAAAAGTGGCGGCATCTCTTGAGAAAACGTACCGCAATGTTGCTAAAAAATACTCATTTGTTTAATATAACATTTTTTCGATGGCAATTGCAAAGTAAATAAATTTTGTATAAATTTGATTTCATCAATTGGTTTTTAAATTTTATTTCATGTTTATTTAAAGTAAAATGTAAATATTTATATGAAAAGCATTTTAAATAGCAACGCCGACCATTTGTATAAAAAATAGAGTAGCGCCATCAAGTTTTAAAGGAAAAGATAAGGGAAAGCTTTGTCGATCTAAGTAATCTGTGTTTAAAAGTATATTTCCTTCCACCTTTAAAAACTAGATGATACAAAAAGTTTTCATTCTCACTCTCTGCTCACTCTCACTGTTTGCAGACTAATGTCTAAGAGTAAATTATCTAATTGTTGCAGGGTATTTTACGTTGTTGACTAGTGCAATCGACTTTAAAAAAATAATCGGTTTTATTAAATTTATAAAAAATTGACTTATAAAAAATTGGAATAAATGATTTATTTTCTAAGAAAAAAAAATTATTCGCCGTAAAAAATTTTTTTATTTTAATTGAAATTCAACAAAAAATTTCATTAATTTTCTTCTTCCACTTTGCTTCACCTTCAACCGGAGAATCCACGCCAGGTGGATTACGCATGTGGAGTATATGTTCTTCGGAAAATTGAAGCCTCTGGCCACGTCATTGACTACAAATAGATTATTCGGTCAGTGATTGATCTAAATTATTTTTAGAAAATGAGAAATTTTGTCATAAAAATCTGGATATTTGTTTGTTCTAAGTTGCTCTTAAAAATCATCAACGAAAAGAATCCCTTGACGTGGCAACACTGCGCATTGGACTTTAAGGTTATACGTCCCGAATAACCCTGATCTGATTTTACGAATTTGCGGACATGGAATTGTCATTTAGTTGGCTCCATTCACAATCGATTATACGATTTCTTTTTTTTAGTTTCTAGAATATTAGTGAAATTTTCTATCGATTTATTTCAAAGGTAATTGCACATGAATAGTACGTGCTTTATGCTTAGATTGTGATTTTATTTGTTCCAGGGATAGAGTAAAATACGCGAAATTACGACAAAATAGAAATTTTAGTAATAAAATGACGAGATTAAAGGAAAAAGTAGCAAAGTGAAAAGGTCACTTTATAATTGAAATAATTGTAGACGAAGTGATCTTTTTGTCATTATCCATAAAAATATATGGCTTTCAATTTTTGACTGTTTTGCCCGTTATATAACGAGCAAACAAAGTTTCTAATTTACAAGTTCTAAGAGAAAGTTTCGAACAATGTTCGCTTCAAAATATGTGCTTCGAACGTTGAATTCGTCCAAAGCTGTGGTGCTTGATCTTTTCACGTATTTGCTAACGTCAAATTGATATCTTATTTTCGTTGACATACAGATACGGGAAATGGCGTCCGATTGCGGTAAAACGCGGAAGCGGTGCTTAAATATCGACAACATGAATCCGAACATTAAAAAAATGGAATATGCGGTTCGTGGACCATTGGTTATCAGAGCCAACGAGATCCAAAAAGAGTTAGAAGAGGTGAATCACTTTAATCCCTAAAATATTTTCAAGTCTCATTTTCCGGCTTTTTAATACGCTTTTCGCTCGATGCTTCGAACTTTGTATCTTTTCAGTTATTTTAGTTCGGGGTCAAAGGTTGTTTCTAATTTCTTGCTTTTATCCGCAGGGAATTCCTAAGCAATTTAGTACAGTGATTAAGGCCAATATTGGCGACTGTCATGCAATGGGCCAAAAACCGATCACGTTTATAAGACAAGTACTGGCTTGCGTCACATATCCTAAATTGATGGACGATGAAAGCATACCAACAGATGTGCGCAAACGCGCCTTAGACATTTTGCATGCTTGTCGTGGAAATTCTGTTGGCTCGTACACGGAGTCAGCAGGCATCGATTTGATTCGCCAACATGTTTCTATGTATATTGAGCGACGCGACGGCTTTCCATCCAATTGGCAGGATGTTGTTCTGTCAGCCGGTAATGTTACTTTGAGCTGATGATAGTGGGAAAGTATAAATTTCATGTAAATTCGTGCATGGAAGGGGTTCATTCTATAAATTTCAACGTTTAAACTCACGTTTTTCAAGTGGAATTTTTTTTGCTCGGAATAGGAGATTAATTAGACAGAATATCGCGTAACTAAACTGTAAGCAAAAATTATGCGAAGTTTACTGTGCAAGTACAAAGCCGTATTTCAGCGGACAAAATTATTTCGAACTATTCGAAATTTGCAAAATTTTTATTTTGGCGACCACAATACATTTCGGGGGTGAAGCTACAGGAACGAAAAATTTGAAACAGTTTGAATTTTTTAGAGGCAAAAATTTTTTGTTTCGAAAAAAAATCAATTTTTTTTTGGTCTGTATCATTTAAAATTTGTAAACCGAATTGTGTTGTAAAGCAAAGCTTCTTTTGTGGCATTCAATTTGATGCGTCAGAACATTGGACAAATTAATTCGAATTTATTCTTTATTTTGGTAAAATGTGGCTGGAAATTCAAATTGAAAGTAATTCGAATTAATTTGGTTCCCTAGAAAAAGGAAGGGGGTTATTTAATGAAGAACCATATACACGAAAACTTGCATTATTGTTACTGTAACTTTACCTAGTATTTAAGATATATTTAATCTTTATATGCATGACTTTGTGATACAAACTTTTTATGTAAGAAATAAGTAATTATCAGGACCGGCGGAAATAGGCATGCAACGCAAGCGGAACATGCGGGCACCTTGTCAAAGGGGCGTCATCACGAGATTCGGATATTACTATAATTTTATTAAAATATAGAACTACAAAATACTTAATAAATTATAATAAATAATCTAACTTAATTATTAACACGGAAGCATAAAATACATATTTTGTTTGTAATGTGATATCAGTAGATACCACACATAATTTTAATTTATCATCTGTCGTATCTTAGAACACTCTTTCAATTAGAAACGTTCTTTATTTTAAAAATGAAATCTGTCTCTCCTTTTACAAAAGTTTCCTCGTCTATTTATACAAAAATTGGATGTACTTTAGTACATCATTAAATGTTAATTTTTGTTATAAAAAGTTGAAGTTTAACAAATATTAAAGAAAAACAAAACGTCGATTACAACAATCTTGGTAATTATTTCCTATGAAAACAATGATAATATTTTCATAAAAGTATATTTATTTATACTAATATGATAGGTAATGTTTGTTACAACGTTTAAAGGAGCCGTCAAAGCAAAATTTTAAGTTGCGTACTTTTTGTATCTGTTGGCAGTAAAAATGTAAATGCAATAGAGTTCTTTGATGAGTTGTGTGCTTTCCGGGACAATTTTCAGAAAAATGATTTTTATATTCGAAAAGCTTTTGATATTCTTAATTAAATTGTATCGAATAATTTAGCTTTCCTTAACTTTTGAATTGCCTTAAGAGCACTGTTAACTTTACTTGTTAATTTAGAAAATAGCGAACGTAGTTTTTCTAAATTGAAATTGATTAAAACTTACTTAAGAACAAATATATCACAAGATAGGCTAAATAGTTTGGCGTTAATTAGCATTGAGAATAATGTATGTGCAGAATTAGATGTTAAAACAATTATATCCAATTTTTTGTGTACTAAATCCAGATTTATTAAATAGTAATTAAAATATTTAATGTAATTTTATATATAATTTTAATGATAAGAAATTGCTAAAAAAAAGTTCTAAAATAATAGGGGGCGCTAGGATAAAAATTGCATGTGGGCGCTAAGGACCCTAGTACCAGCCTTGGTAATTATATACTTTATAAAAACTTGATTTACCGGTTACTTTTACACATTAATTTTTTGCTACAGAAATCAATACACAAAGCATTATAAGATACTAAAAAGTATATCTAAATAGATTTTGTGAATTTTGAAAAAAAATTGACTGTTTTTGCTAATATTAAATTAATTTAAATAGGGGCTAGTGATGCAATAAAAACAGTGCTAAAATTAATGCTGTGTGACATTGATGGAAAGAAGCCTGGTATTATGATACCAATACCTCAATATCCTCTTTACTCGGCTACTATTGATGAATTTGGAATGCATGCAATTGGATATTATTTAGATGAAGATCATAAATGGGGTTTAGATGTATTCGAACTGAAACGAGCGATTGCAGAAGCACGAGAACATTGCATGCCGCGTGCCATTGTTGTTATCAATCCAGGGAATCCAACTGGACAAGTGTTGACAAAGAACAATATCCAGGAAATTATTTCCTTTGCGCATAGCGAACATTTATTTGTTTTAGCTGATGAAGTGTATCAAGATAATATTTATGATAAAGAATCAGAATTTCATTCTTTCAAAAAAGTCTTAATGGAAATGGGTGAACCATACAGTTCAATGGAATTAGCCAGTTTTATGTCTTGTTCTAAAGGATATATGGGTGAATGTGGACTGCGAGGTGGCTATGCTGAAGTTATCAATTTATGTCCACAGGTTAAAGCTATGTACATGAAGTGTATTTCGGCAATGTTATGCCCTACAGTTATTGGACAAGCAGCCATTGATTGTATTACAAATCCACCGAAATGCGGTGAACCAAGTTATGATTTGTTCATGAAAGAAAAATCTGACGTCCTCGGCTCATTGAAAGTAATTTATCATTTTGTAAAGAACAAAAACATCGAACTGACGTTTCTGTTTACCCATTTTCTGATATAATAAAACTTTTGGGAGGTAACTAAAAATAACAGAAAATAAAGATAAAATGGAAGGGAAACGTTTGAAAAATATGCACTAAAATAAAAAAACTTGCCATACTTTAAATTGATTTTATTTAAATGTATTTCAGGAAAGGGCTGAGTTGATTGAGAAAACATTCAACAAATTCGAAGGAGTTAAATGTAATCCTGTTATGGGTGCAATGTACGCATTTCCGTCTATTGAATTACCAAAAAAGGCAATTGAAGAAGCGAAACGGCGTGGTCAAAGTCCTGACACATTCTATGCATTCCAATTATTGGAAAAGACCGGCATCTGTGTTGTACCTGGTTCTGGATTTGGGCAACGACCAAATACCTATCACTTTCGTACCACCATTTTACCACAAATAGAGTATTTAAAACAAATGTTAACACTTCTTGAAGGTTTTCATAATGATTTTATTCGACAATACTCTTAATCCGTTTTTGTTTTAAATTTTATCAATGTTAAATTATCGTTCAAAAGTCATTACAAAAGCAAATATCAGACATTTAATTTAATAACTGCATATATTGTTAACGTTATTTGTGACTTGTTTTTTTCTTTTTGTTATAACATGGACAATAATTTCAAATTATAAAGACTTAAAAAAATACAGCCTAAACGTCTGTTTACAAAAAGCTTACAAAATTATTATCGGAGGTTTTTAGCTCAAGTTTTCTAGTTGATGCCTCTTTGGGACACTGCACTTCTTATTTGCGGTGGTTTATTTTCGTGGATTATTTTCGATTTAACTTTTTTACTGCATCTAGTTATTGGAATATATCAGATTAAAGAAGAAAATAAATAACGTAGCTATTTAGTTATCTTCCTTGTCCTGATATTTTGATTTTCGTATTTTACTCCAAATGCTGATCCGTTCGAAGCATCTACATTAGTTTTTGACACTTTTCAAGTAATTAGCATATTTTTAAAAAGAACAATAATTTCAAATACAAATTATCTTGATCGGTATAGAAAGAAATTTTTCTAAATTCCCTTCATTTTTAAGTAGGTAAAAATTCAATACAAGTGATGATATTTTTACAAAGCTTTTTACAGTATTATCTGATAAATACTTATTTATTTTTTATTTTTCATATTCGATGGCGACTGCAAAATAAATAATTATGCCAGGGAGTTTTTTTATTAACTGTTTTTTCAACTTTAATAAACGTTTCGAAGTGAAACAAAAATAATAGTAAAATTATTTTGAACAATGCTTAACGCGTATAGAAAAAGTAGAATTAGTTACTAAAAAGCTGAAGTCCGGTGTCGTGGCAAAAATTGTTCGAGTCCAATGTCCTGGTTCATAGATTAATAATATATTTTATGTAATAAATTCATTTTTGATATAATCCATATTGGAAATAAAATTTAAGATTTTTCGCTCAAAAAAAATTTATTAAGGAACAAAAACAATTTATTTTAAAATATTTATCTACAACAATTATAACAAATTTACAATTATTTTCTATACCACATTTGTAAAATTTTTTGACGTCTCACTTTTTTCTGTAGCTGAAGAAAGCCGTATAATAAAGCTTCAGCAGTTGGTGGACATCCTGGTACATAAATATCGACGGGAATTATGCGATCACACCCTCTAAAAGGGAAAAAATAAAATTTTATAGCTGAAGTTGAGGTTTATTTGTGTTTAGGAATAGGATACTGCTGAATTTGTGGCTAATTAAAACATCATCGTTTGGCAAAAGATTTATTTTAAAAAAAGATGAATGATTTTTTGATATTTCATGGTTCAATTGGCAATTAAAAATATTAGAAGTGAATATAGGAAGATAATGAAAAAATCTGTTTGAATTTCCTGAAATCCTAGGCTAAGTTGCCGTTCGATCTGCTGCATAAACGAAAAATCATTCGAATTTTTATTGATAAACATTTTAACACATTCGCTTTTGGCATATTGGACAAATTGTTACATCACGTAACTTTACCAATACAATAAGTGTTAAGATATTTACCTCACAACTGCATATGAATAATGATAATAGCCACCACCGTTTGCGCAACTACCCATTGAAATAACCCATTTTGGTTCCGGCATTTGATCATAAACTTTCGTAAAGCCGGCGCCATTTTATTTGTCAACGTTCCTGCCACAATTAACACATCCGATTGACGTGGTGAAGCTCTAAACACAAACCCAAATCTAAATGAAAGAATAATATATTAAGCATTGTGATGAATATATCATAAGACACACCGATCCATATCATAACGGGGACACGCAAAGTGCATCATTTCAACAGCGCAGCATGCTAGACCAAATGTCAACGGCCATAATGAATTCAAACGACCCCAATTGAGTAAATCATCAAGCCGCGCGACAGCAAACTCTGCCCAATTACTCGTGTTTACAAATGGTGAATACGGTTTTACCTTGCCCTCCGATTTTTGATTTGATACAGCATCTGGTAATTTAGTGGCAAAATATCGAGTGGAAAAGCATCCCACCGAACCAAGAGGTCGTAAAATAACCGAATTCATTAATTAAAATTTAGCTTTTTTGAAATTCAACTACGCACGTAAGTGCATTATCCAGTGTTGTCAGCTATAAGTAACTCTTAATGAAAATTCAAATTCAAGACCCCAAACACATGGAGGTAGCAAGCTACAAATATTAAATTGTAAAATGTTTTTTGTCCAAATGAAAAAAATGTTTATTAAAAAAATTTTTACAAAATCGTTCAAACGTTTACGTTGTAATCAAGAAAATATGCAAATTACATTAAAGCAAGGATGAACAACCTTTTTTATCAATGGGCCATTTTAAATTTTAATTTTTTTTGGCAAGTTGTACATAAAGTAACACTAATTAATAACTTACAAAGCTTTATTCTTAGTAAACACTAGAGTGAATAAACATAAAATTTAGAAAAAAATCAAAATCTCATACGCTAATTTTAATGCAAAATAAGACAAAATAATAACAGAAAAACGAAATTGTTTGAAATTTTTAATATGATATTTGGCACTGTTTTTTCGATACAAACTGATCAATATCCGCCGTAACCGATGAATAGCTACACGTACGCAGTTTTTTAATCGTGCATTACTCAGTCTTGATCAGTGGTCATTTTTGATTAATTCCATAGTTTAAAATAATTGCTTGAATAAAAAGATCACACTCATGTTTTTCAAGAAACACAAGAATTTCTAAAATTTCTATTTGACAGTTGACTGTATGACAGAGATAAACACAAACATGCACAGACGCAACGTGCTCGTATTGAACGCTCAATAAAGTCATCGAAATGTTAGTAGCTCGTTACAAAAATTATTCCAGTTTAGGATGTACAACTATTTTATAATATAGATAATGTTATAGCCATATATTTATAGAAGAAAGCTGATAAATAAATCAAATTTTGGAAATATTTAACGGGCCACATAAACATATTTAGCGGGCCACAAATGGGCCGCGGGCACCGTGCTGCTCATCCCTGCACTAAAAACTAAAGTTGAGCTTATTTTTGTTTCCATGAACGACATGAAGTTTTTTTGGCCCGATTCGAGAATATCTGCCAATCCGATTTTTGTTCTGTAAAGAGTGTCGTATTAGTGACTTCATATCCTTTAAATTTAAAAATCGAAGGACAAATTCACGAAAATGAGATTATCAACTAAATTTGTTTTCATGTTTTTTCTTTAACTACACTGCCTACTCTTTCAAGACAGTGCAGGTATTAATGTAAACTGATTTTTATATGTAA
>AGDA01077997.1:0-13453 GCA_000281935.1 Mengenilla moldrzyki | reverse complement strand
GGATACGACAATATATATATATATATATATATATATATATATAATTTATATAATTCATATTATATGAAATAAAAATATAAATGTCTCAACGTAATACTTATGACAAATAAAATGTAAAACATATAGCATATAATCTATAAAACTTATGTAGTAATTTGCCTTTTTACGACGATCACAAAATGTACAAGAATGGAATGATATTTTGGTAGTTTTAAATTGGCATAACGTTTTTAATAGATTTGAATTCTATTATTACTCATGTTTCACTTTCATCCGCGGTTAATCTTATTTTTAAACTTTTTGGTATGATATTGTGTTAAAAGCATAATATAAATCAGGGGTGGCCATCCGGTCGATCGCGAAGTCAATTTTGGTCAATTGCGTTTTTCTATAGTTTGATGCGCAAAAAAGAAAATTATTATTATGTTAACCTACAGTACTGGTCAAAAGTATCATGTACATATTTTTTTCACAGTATATTCACGAAGAAATAAATTCTAATTTCTGTTTATGTGTAGCTAATTTCAATTAATAAATATTGTTAACAATTATTCATGCTATTTTAATTCCTCTGCACGTGAGTTTTAGACTATGCATATGGCAAAAAGTCGATCTCGACACATTTTTCAAATAAAAAAATCAATCTTACATACACAATAGCTGGCCACGCCTGGTATAAGTGATCATATAGCGGAACTTTTCTTGTCAATAATTATAAAATAAAAGTGGCCGTACAAAGTATAAAAGAAAATTTACTGAATATATTAGAATAAAACATTAGGTGAAACGAGTTTTATATAGTGTACCAATTTTAGGCGTAAAATAATTTATTTATTATTATAAGATAGTATATTTTAATCTGAAGTGAATTTAGTATTGAAAAAAGTTAATGAAAAATATATTGATAATTTTATTTTTATCAAAAATTTAGACCCCGAAGGCTGTTGTTATTTGTCTTTATCGAGATGTTAGTGGTTTGTTTACAAATAAAATACCCGATGAATTTATTGCAACTTCAGAAGCAGCAAAAGTACAAGAAAACTCTATGAATGATATTGATGACGAAGACGATCTTTTATACGGTGAAAATTCTACATTCGAAATGCCCACGTTGGAATCAAGTATGTATTCAAATACTTCGATTACGAAGAATAAGCCGAGGAACTCTTGGTGGAAGCGATATTTGCTCAATGTCCGTAGAAGTTATTGGCTTTTTGCTGTGCGTGATAATATGAATTTGGAAGTGTACTCGATACCTGATTTTAATTTGAGCCTATTAGTTAAAAATATTGGTCATGGGAATCAAATTCTAATTGATGAATTGGAATCGTTTTCAGTACAAAATCCTATTACTAATTTGCATGAATTTGCTTCGAGATCTGATACCGAGGTACGTGAGATTCGAATGCTAGCACTAGGTAGTCATGGAACCAGGCCATTATTATTTATTAGACTTCCTAAGGATCTGTATATATATGAAGCATTTCGTTATCCGAAGGGTAACATTAAAATTCGATTTCGAAGAATGAAAACGCCTTTAGTATATTCGCCGATTGTTCAAAGTTTTCCTAGTTTAAATAATGATTTTTTATCGGTGGAAGAAAGGAAAACTCAAATTCGATACTTCTCAAATATCACTGGTTATAATGGAGTTTTTATTGCCGGTGAAAAACCTCATTGGATTTTTTTGACATATCGAGGTGAATTACGAGTTCATCCTATGTATGTGGATGGTTCAGTTAGTTGTTTTACAACATTTAATACTAATAATTGTCCGCATGGATTCCTATATTTAAACGGAAAAGTAAGATCAAATTTTTTAAGAAGGTTAATGCTATTAGATGCGATCAAATTATGAACGTGTTTTCGTATATTTTCAAACAAAACTTTATTTTCACTTAAAGTTTTCTAAGTGGTACAAAAAATAGTACCAATTTTAACAATTACAGAATTTTTCATTTATATAGCTCACCGGTAGTGGCTCAAAGGGTTCGGAATTGTTACAATTTATTATTCAGGGTACTTATTAACTGCAATTAAGGACATCCCATCGCCCGATTTCGGTCAAAAAAATTAAGGATTTTCCCCTTCTTAGAAATTTTTAAACCTGATAAATTTTCTAGTGCAGCATTTTCAAAATTGTGGGTTGCAGCCAAGTTTTGAGTTATAAGTGAACAGTCTTGAAATCTTGTACTAGGTTGTAGCATTAAAATTTGCGAAAAGGTGGTCTATCACAACAGCTAAATGCTCATGGACGTATAAAACCTGGACTGCTCACTGCATTGTAAAAAATTCTGCTCACATGTTCCGTTGGGAAAATATTTTTATGTTATCTGATTGGCGTGGCGATGCGCTCTTCTTTTCCCAACCAAACATCTGTGCAGAATTTTTCACCATGCAGTAGCAGTCCAGGTTTTATATGTCCATGTTAATGCTTAATCAAATTTACCTATTGATAAAACGTTTTAAATAAATTGAAAAAACTGATATAATTTAATGAAATATTTTTCAAAAATACATAACTCAAGAAATTTGTTTGAAATGGATACTACTTACACCCGTCGAATATATTTTTCCAAAAAGTAACTAAACTGTATCTTAATAATTACTTTAAGATAAATTTGTGTAAAATGACTATTTTTACTCTTTGATTTTGCTGTAATTTGATTCGTTTGCTTTTTTTAAATCGAATTGAAAATGGTTTAATACACATGAATAAACGAAAAAGTTAGACTTTGCAGTCTATAGTGCGGAGCAAAATTATAGAATAATCGTATTTTTTTTCAAGAAATAAAATTTAAATCACGATAGTAAAAAACGATTTGGTTGAAATTTGAATATTTAATAAATGTAACATGTGTGTGAAGTATGAAGGTAAACAAAAGATTTTTCTCAATTGTATACAAAAATGTTGCTTTCTACTTCGGTACAAAATATAGAATATTTCACAAGAACTGTTTTTCAAAGGATTGTAAACATTTTGTTTCAGTTCTTATTTGGTTTCTTATGCTCTATTATGTGTATTCAGCAAAATTATATCAAAATGCCACGCGGTAAATACTGGAGTGTAGAGGAAATTTCTTTAGCATAAAAGCTTAAAAACGATGGCCTTACACAGTCACAAATTGCTAGTAAAGTATAAAAGTCTCAAAGTGCTGTTAGCAAATTGTTTCAAAAAGGTGGAAATTTTAAACCGGGACAAAAAATTGGACGGCCTTTAAAAACTACGAGAAGAGTTGATTGAACAATTTTTCAACTAGCATCGACACAAGAATTGTCTAACGTGTAAATCGCTAAAGAAATGAATCGGTCATTAAGCCAAGAAGAACATATCAAAATGGATAGTACAGCGTCGTTTACGAGGATCAAAAAAGTTTGAATACGCTCGAATGATGCAGCGACCAAAACATAAAAATGATCATAAAGATAAGCGATTAATTTGGGTTCGAGAACATATGACGTGGACATCAGACTGAGAGAAAGTCATATTTAGTGGCGAGAAGTTTATTTTAAATTGTCCTGATTGTTATCGATACTACTGACACGAATCTTCAAAAAGAACCAAAAACGTTTTACAGCAGAACTTTTTGTGGAGGCTCACTATTAGTTTGGGCTGCATTTTGCCAAAGAAGAAACTCAGAAATTGTTATAAATGGTAATATGAATGCAGCATCATATCAAGAATTGATATATGACAATTTGTTACCGATGTGTAACGATATCGATTAGAATGATTCGTGGCAATTTCTTCAAGACTGCCAGAACCCACATTGCTTCTTCCACATTCCATTTCTTGCATGTTTTTGGTATTAATGTGATGGATTGGCCACCACTTAGTCCTGATTTGAACCCCATGGAAAATTTGTAAGGAATTTTAAGCAGAAAAGTTTACAGTGGTGGAGGGCAATTCAATTCACTTGTTGAAATTTCTAGGGCAATTAAATCGGAATGGGAAATATACCTTAAAAATTTTTATCCAGACTAATAAAATCAATGCGGTTCCGTATTTTTAAAGTAATTTTGAATCACGGCGATTCAATTTAAGCTACAATTTTTTTATTATTGTATATTATTTTATATTATGCATCAAGGTATAAAATGGTTTTTGTAAAATGTGTTTCTCAAGAAAAACTTATGTTTTAAATTTTTATATGTAAATTTGTGTTTTTAATTATATAATTTTTATAATTTCATCTATTTTTTTCAACATTTTTAACAATTTTCCAAGAAAAATAACATTATTCTATACTTTTGCTCCGCGCTATATTTATAGCTTATATGAAGTTTTTTTTGCTCCACTGATTACTCGTATGATTTTAAGTGTTTTTTTTTCTAATAGCATTAATGAAAAAAGTGAAAACTTTTTTATAACATAAAATATATTTCTTATAAATTTCTACATGACGTATGACAAATACTGTGAAATATTATTCTCTGATAACCGTTCCATTCCTCTGGAACTTAATATTTTTATCCTATTTTAAAATTTTAATAAAAAAAAGGTTACTACACTGTTAGTGTTTCAATAACAAATAATTTTGAATCTAACAGATTATAATTGATTCTACAACAATTTTTTTTTATTTACATTTTCAAGTGAATTCTCGTCGAATGAATAACAGTTTTCGTTAAATTTATAAATAATTGTTCTATCGTAATACTGTTTACCAATACACCTAATTGTATTTTTATACAAATTTGATTTAACACGAGTTAAAAAAGAAAAAAAAAATTACGCGAATTGTTTTGTTTTAATAAGATTTATAATATTCCACGAATATTATTTTATGTCTATATTATTTTTACTTTATTTACATTAATAAATTTTAGATATTATATTTCCGTCTTACAATATTATATTTCATTTTTTATAATATATTTAATAAATTAAAATGTGTAAGAACAAAATAATTAAGTAAACTAACACCCAGTTCTGTTTTTACACGTTTTTTTTTTTTTTTGGAGCATATCTATTATGTAAAAAGAAAATTGCGTGTATTGTGTTATTATTTTACTATGTATTAAATAAAAATTTTTGGAAATATAATTTATGTTTGTCGATAAAAAAGTATAATTTTCGTTCTAGTTTATAACTGTAGTATAAATAAAATTTCTACTTTAATCATAGTCACAAGTACGAATAGCAATTTTACCTACTCATTTAAGCTACGATGCACCATGGCCTGTTCGCAAAGTACCATTAAGGACGACGGCTCATTTTGTAGCATATCATTTAGAGTCGAAAACGTATTGTTTAATAACAAGTACACAAGAAAACTCAAATCAATATTATAAATTTAATGGTGAAGATAAAGAATTAACTGTGGAGAATCGGGATTCACGTTTTCCATACCCGTCACAAGACTTATTTAGTATTTTATTGTTCTCACCAATTGCTTGGGAACCGATTCCGAATACGAAAATTGATCTGGATGAATGGGAACATGTTACTTGCTTGAAAAATGTTTCGCTAACTTACGAAGGAACTACTTCTGGTTTAAGAGGATATATTGTAGTCGGCACAAATTATAATTATGGTGAAGATATAATTTCTAGAGGAAGGGTATGTTTCTTTTAATAAGCGTAATTTCTACAAGTGTAATTTCATAACAGATTTTAATTTATGACATTATTGATGTCGTTCCTGAGCCCGGACAGCCTTTGACTAAAAATAAATTTAAAGAAATTTATGCCAAAGATCAAAAGGGACCGGTTACGGCCATTTCACAAGTTCTAGGCTTCTTAGTCTCAGCCATTGGCCAAAAGGTAATTTTTATAGCTTGTGTTGTAATCTTTTAAAAATCTATTTTGTTTATTAATTTTTTCTTTACATTTTTATTTGGAAACCAAACTAATTGAATTTTATATGATAATTTCAGATATATATTTGGCAGTTAAAGGATAACGATTTAGTCGGTGTTGCTTTTATCGATACACAAATTTATACTCATCAAATTTTATCAGTAAAAAGTTTGTTATTAGTTGCTGATGTGTACAAATCAATATCTTTGCTCAGATTTCAAGATGAATATCGAACATTGTCATTGGTGGCACGGGTATTTTTATTTTTTAAATTGTAAATTGTTTAAAAGGTTTATTTTTTTAACAATTAATTAGGATTTTCGATGCTGTGAAGTTCTTAATATTGAATTTTTAATCGACAATACGAATTTGGGATTCATAGTGTCGGATGCAGAAAAGAATTTGATTTTATATATGCATCAGCCGAAATCTCGTGAATCGTGCGGAGGCCAAAAATTGCTGCGAAAAGCAGATTTTCATTTAGGTCAATTGGCAAATACATTTTTCCGAATCAAATGTAAAACCAATAATTTAACTGACGATAATAAGCAATTGAGCAGCTTCGAAAAAAGACACATTACCGTTTACGGTACTTTAATGAATTTTTGTTTAATAATTTATTGTGTATTAGTAGCAATATCAATTTGTCTTTTGCCATAATTAAAAGTAATTTGATTTTTACAATAGACAAAAAAAATAGTGAAGGTTTTACTTGAAACCTCTAATATAGACGTATATGAACACAGTATTTAATACAATTTCATCGTAAATTTTAATTACACGGTAATTTCTTAACGCATGTTTTAAAATAAATTATTAAATATTGTAATTTTTCTATTACGTACTTGATTTAAAGGTAATTTTTTTAAGTTTTAGTTTTTTTTTTCTTAAAAATTCAAAAACAAATTAGGAAAAATGAGGATATTGTTCATGGCAAAATTATATACGATGCCTTTAATCTATGTGTTATAGGGTTTAAATATAAACGCTTACACTAAGAAAATTTAGGGTAAAGTTGTAGTAAAGTTATACGTACGTAGGACTAGTAATGCAGAAATTGAAATTCGGGTACTTTTGAACCTTAGGGTGGAACGATGACGACAAATCTATTCGAGCTTCATTAGTTGCACGTATGTATAGCTTAGCTTGAACTGATCACAACAAATCAGTTTGAAGGATATATGTAAGTTCTGAACTTATGTAAGTTATAACTCGGGAAGGGTCTAACAAATTTTGAAAATTTTTAATTAGTCGGAATTTTCTCCACCCCGAATAGAATTATTATTTAAAATGAAGTTTTAAACTAAATGTAACTGGAACGAAAAAGCTAAAACTTACAAAGAAATGTCTCAAAGCATTCAATTCCAAATACTTTTAAAGTGCTTTTGTTCGATAATAAACGTCTCCATATTAACAAAAATATTGTCATTTGTGTCTTAATTCATCGGTGATTAAATTAAAAGGATTAAAAGTAAACATTTCCAAAATCTATAATTTCATATATTGTAATAACCCTTTGTTTTCTTAAAAAAATGACCTAGTAAATATTATGTATAACATAAAAATCTACAAAAAGTTTTTGTGAAATTACAATAACATTTTGAAATTCGTAAAATAAAAATATATATTTAAAAAATATAAGCAAAAATAATAAGAAAATGCATTATTTAGAATTTTAAGAATTTTTTTAAGTTTAGTAAAATTATTAACACACGAAAATTCGTATTCTTAATATTAGAAAATTGGATTCTAATAAGCTTTTAAAAATCACTTATATGCATTATTTTAAGTAAATTGAATATTTTATTTTTCCTTATTGAAATGACAGAAAAACTTGAGCAATTTTTTCAAAAATCATTTATTTTTATCTTTTTTTTTTTCAAAAAAAAAAATAGCGACATTGGATGGTTCGATTGGTTATTTGATGCCGATATCGGAGAGAATTTATCGACGTTTATTAATGTTACAAAATGTTCTGGTAACATTTAAGCCGCATAACGGTGGCCTTAATCCAAAAGATTACAGGTTACATTTAAGCCAATTGATGTCATAATTTTTTTTTTAATTATCTATTTATTTAGAACGTACAAAAGCCGTCATAAATCCTATATTAATCCAAGTCGATGTATTATTGATGGCGAATTAGTGTGGTCGTTTTTAAATTTATCGATTTCCGAAAAAATTGAAGTCGCCAAAAAAATTGGTATTCGGTTCGACGAAATTATAGATGATCTAAAAGTAATTGATAATGTTACCAGTCATTTTTAATGGCTCCTAACTAAATATTAGTAAGTATATTTATCAGTTGTTTATTTCTATTAAAATAAAAATGTAAAATTTGTTTTTTTGTTAAATATTTTAACAAATTTGTCAACTATTGTAACCAAAAGTTATCCATATCGGTACATAGGGAAAAATTTTCTAAATTCCTTTCGTTTTTATATTAGTAAAAATTCAAATAAAAGTGGCTGTATATTTTATAAAAATACTTGTTTGCTTTTTATAATTTACATTCGCCGGCAGTTACAGAATAGTTAAGTAAATCGGAAATTTTTTTATCAATTTTTTTTAAAATTTCTTAAATATTTCCTGGGAATTAAATAAAAAAATTTGTGAGACATTAATTCTAAATGACAACGTCGTTCATTTATTGGAAAAATAGAGAAGCGTCATTAAGTCTTAAATGAAAAGATAAGGGGAAACTTTGCCGATCTGGGTAATTTGTCTTGTAACAATCAGAGTCTTTAAACCGAATCTAACTAAACCATGCTAAGCTGAGAAGACTTTTAAGCGTTTGCTGTATCCTTTGATCGAACTGATTTGATCAATTATTTTTTGTAAATCAAAGTTAACAAAGCAATTAATCTATTTATTTTAAAACATTTTTTTTCGGTTTACTTTACTTTTTTTTAAATTTTTTATAGTGGTTTAAAAATTTTGTTCAAGTTTATTAATCTTATATAGCAACGGTGGCCATATGGTGTTTAGCGAGCCACATGTGGTTTTTTGAAGGATAATTTGTGGCTTTTGATAAATGTACCCGAGTTTCCTTTTTGTTTTTATACTAACATATTTTACAAAATTTTTATCTTTCCGTTTGTGTTTCAAGATATTTTTGAAATTATTGACAAAAAATATGAAGGACTACGTGTAACGTTATAATAGATTTTTAAATTATCATGAGAAGAGAAATAAATAATTATAATTTCTGTAAAAGAAAATTTTAATACCTTTTTGCACACCTTTTAAATACGTTTACGCACCTTGTAAAAATAAATATTTAATTTCGGCTTGCGAAACATTTCAAATTCTGAAAAATAGTTCGAACTATTAAGGAGTCTGACCACCTGTTTTATGCTATATGTCTAATGATGAAAAGTGAAAATAAGAACAATATTAAATCTATGAATTGAACTGAATTGAACTGAATCGAACTAAAAAAAATTGTATTCTCTCGAGCTGCTAAAAAAACTAGTATAATAATACAACACAAATCGTATACTGTTTTAGTAAAATTCAGTTCTGTTCAATGTTCTAGTAATATTTATTTCCTAATTGAGATCAATGTAATAACATTTTTGCGATTTAATGCTGTAACGTTGTTTTTGTATTACATTTATAATAATTTTGAAAATGAAACATTTTATATTTATAAAAAAGTTTGATTTTTTTAATCTAGAGTTATGAAAAATTTCCAAACTTTAAATTTGGCAAATTTTGAGCCTAAATGATTATTAAATATTTTAATAACAATTTATAAATACTATTTGTGCAAATGTTGTCCAACTTAAAATACTCTTAAACTTGTTACCGCACTGACTTTTAAACTGATTGTTTTGTTTTTAATAAGTTACTATGGAAACTTGAGTGATTGCAACAGTATCGATTTAAATTACTTACAATGAAAAGTATGCCTGAGGTTCATATAATTGGCCAAGTATTGTGTGCGAAAAAGTTTCATAAGCAAAATCTTTACTGTAAATGGAGTCTGCAGATGGGATGCAATTGGAAATTAGTTGCTGGTGAAATCACTGGTCAGACACAAATTGATGCTTCATTGTGTGAGTCAGTTTCGAATTGGTCATACCCAATCGACATACATGTCTCTACCAGTGGAATTGATGGTAATTTCATAAACGAAGCTTTACAATAACAATATAGGATATTTAAACGACGCTGTTTGACTTGTTTATAAAACCGATGTGTTATCATTTAAGAATAAAGTCACTCATAATTTTTTTTTTAAATTTCATTGAAACTATCGATTATATTCTATTAACGAGCAACATTCAAAAATTATTTGAGTATTTCTGAACTATGAGGTTCACATATATTGACTTTGAGATATTTCCGATCCCTTGATATATTCGAGAAATTTTCATATATTTTAATTGCAACCTAGATTTTCTGTAGAATAATAGATTGTGAAAACTGCTATAATCGAATTTGAGTTCACTAAAATTGTAAACAGAAAGAAACAAATTACGCTTTCATTTTTGGAAAAATAGCCAAAATATTGCTTTGTACTTAGCACCCACAGAATAATGGACACAGAGGAAAACATCTATTGTCTGCTCGGGAAATGGTTCTTAATTCTGTTTGAATGACATCATGAGCGCTGTTATCAGCTATAACGTATAACTGAGAATGAAATACAAATTTAATGAATAAATCACAGAACAAAGATTTGGGCTTTGTGACTTTTTACACGAAATCTTTTAAGACTGTAAATAACTTATTCTTTTAATTGATAACTTTGTTACAATAAATTTAACTGACATGCTAACGTAGGGTTTCCATACGTCCCGATTTTACCGGAACAATCCCGGTTTTAAGAACTTATCCCGGCGTCTCGGCCTGTTGTTAAAAATATCCCGGTTTTCCCAAAAAAATAAAAAATATAATTTTTTTGTATTTATAATGGTACAAATTGAAAATAATTCTTATAAGCCTTTATACAATTATTGTAAGCTATTTAATTTTTCTCAAAAACAAAAACCAATAATTTATATCGTAAGACGTAATGCTACGCTCTGCTTAGTACTTAGCTAATAGTGTACAGTATTACAGCTCGAGAACCATATTGATATTCATGTATTGTGTGTATTGTTCGGCTCACAAGTAAAGATTGAGCAAATAAATGTGAGCGCGAGTATTTTCGCTCATGTGAAAAACACATTTCCAAGAAACCAAGTTATTATTAACATGTTTGCCCCTTACAAAAAGCTTTGAATGAACTGGTGTACTGTTCATCCGTCTAGTTTTTTTATAAAATGTATTATATTATATCCTTATTATTATATACATTACATATGTAATTATTGTATTATATATTTATAAACAAATAATACATTATATTATATTATAAATTACACAGTTTTCAATAAATTATTACAAAACAATTTTTCTTGGGGAGAGGGGGTGCAAGAGCAAAAAATTGGAAGTGTCCCGGTTCGGTGTGAAAAAATTATGGTAACCCTATGCTAACGTAAACATGAACGAGTAAAACATTAATGAAAAAAACACGGAGTAATCATTCAATTTTAGTTTTGGCTTAAACACTTTGGGGCCGGAACTTTAAAAATGTATGCCCTAGAATAATGGTTTAGATAATCGTTAATAGCAATTTAACGTATATTTTTATTTACATTTTTTTTTAAATCTTATATTTTCAAAAAAAGCCAAGACATACGTGTTTTGAGTTATGATCCCACAGTATTCACACCGAAATTTCAATTAATTGGTCAGTTTTTGTTTTATTCGTTCATGATTGCAAAATGCATCATTGACAAACCTGGTCTTAATAAAACGATTTTAGTAACTCTGTTCTACTCTAACAATAAAAGTTTTCTTTTTATTTTCGTTATTGTGTATTTGGCTAATAACAACTAAAGAAGCGTGTCTCCACAAAGTTTATTAGCTTTTACCTGGTTTTATTTTTGCCTATTAATAAATCCCTGCAAACCGAAAAATATTTTTTAAAACGTCTATACTGCTATGCTTATAGATACTCTTTAGATATCTGTTAGGCGTCAAATAGACTTCTTTTGGTTTGCCAGGATTAGGTGATAAAATGAAAAAAAATCCTACTTAGTTTTTAAACTAATTCTAAGCTGTGAAGAGAAATACAGCTTTTATTAAAAAGAACATTGTATAAATTTTTTCAAAAAATCTTCAGTTACAGATGTATTCACACGAAGATATTTAGTTATATGGGACATTTTCAAGCATCATAATTTTGTCTCTTATTAATTATCGTAAATAAAAAAATATATTTTTTAGTTTCGAATTACTATTTTAGAAATATGTTGTATATATAACTTAGAGTGGTCTCCCTTGATTTAAAAGTCAACTTAAGTATTTTAATTTAAATATTTGAATAACACTTATTTCGATTTTTAAATTTGTGCGGTCTATTTGCGAAAATTGATCAAAAAAGGTTGGCCGAAAATTCTAGTTGAAGTTTACCACATGGATTTGTTTGGACGCTCAAACATTTATGGTTACGGATTTATTTGTTGTCCGACGACGCCTGGAAGTCATTTAATTGACTGCTACACTTGGCGACCATACGTCAGTCTTGGTGAGCGCATTTTGCAATATTGTTTCGCTGGAAATTTACAATTAACCAATCCGGAATTGATTTGTAACTCTCTAGATCGGTACTCATTGCGCACCGAAACAATGGGGGTTGTAGTTTTTCGTCTTGAAATTATAATGAAAGGCTTTGAGAAATATGGAATTGAATACAAGTATATCGTTTTTTATTTTAATTAAAATTTACTATAAATGTCTTGAAATTTGCAAAAAATTAGATAAGCATAACAAAGGAAAATCAATAGTGATAAACAAGGGCACTGGAACCAATGTACAATTTTCTAGAAATTTCATTTCTTACTCCGTTCTTATTGTATTTGAAATTAAATTGAATATTTGTTTATTAAATAATATTCATTCGATTTTTTAAACTTGTTTTTAGTTGTAAATAACTTTCATATAGCTTGCTTAAGGGTGGCCAACATGTTGTACGCGGTCGACTAGTCAATTGCAAAGGTTTTAAAACTAGTCTGCAAATCTAAAATTAAGCAATTTGCTTTTACTTAAATTTTATGTTTAAATATATAAGTATACATAAAAACATAACGCTTTCTAATATGAACCTGAAGTAGACTTTAGTCTTTATGGCGGAAATCTGCTGACCAAATAAAACGTTTTTTTAAACTACAGTTTATAACATATACATAGTCGCTTGTAAATTATATTTTACAGGATAAGTCACTCTTAGGGATTAAAAGTTTGACTGCACCTGGCTTACTTCTTAATGTACAGTTTCATATTCAATATTCAAGAATTTACAAGTTTCTTTATTTTATTTATCATATAAAGAAACATTCAATAGTGTTCTTTTATAAGTATGTAGGAAAAATTGTTCAAATTAACACTAGGATCATTAGATCCATTTTCGAGCTTTTTTTTCCTATTCGGGTCGTGGATTAACACTAAAACTAAAAATATAAAATTTATATATTTTTTTTTTAAAAAAATAAAAACAAACATTTTAAACTATGTATATAAAGAAAATTAATAAGACTTTAGAAATGATTTAAAATAAATTGAAACTATTTAACATTTTAGGTTGAAAATTGTTTTG
>AGDA01077994.1:0-18948 GCA_000281935.1 Mengenilla moldrzyki | reverse complement strand
AAAACAGTTGCAGCATAGTAATTTTGTGCAATACTTTTGTCTATATTTCATTCAGATTATATTAGAAAAAAATTGAATATTCGTATTAATTGTTTTTTAGCTTTTATTTCTTTTAAAATATTTATCCATCCATTCATTTTCATGCACGCGTTTACCATTCTTGTCGTGAGGTTACAATGTTTAAAAGAGCTTCTGATGCCCTCTTCCTTCTGCGACGAATTGGTAGTGTTTCTATGGTATACCAAAGTAACCCAGAGTTAATGACTCAATTTGGTTGATACATTACTTCCTGTAGGTTTTTTCTTGATCTTTTACCCACCGGTTTGACAAAGAGGACTTGATCGGCCATCTGCTCCTGTGGCATCCTAATTGCGTGACCATACTACCTTAGTAATGAACTTTCTGATTTGAAAAGCAGATTTTTTTTAAATATAATGTTATTAATTATTGGATGATATAATTCTTTTCGTTCCATTCTCACTCGAATAATGGGTACTTGAAAGTCGCCATTTTCTTAATTAGTTATTGATTCCGCTCGTACCGCCTGGATACGTGTTGATCCAACATGGGTTGCAGATTAATGCACTTTAATTGCGTTGGTACCCTACTAATAAGCACATTTTGAAACCCGCTTGAATGTTTTTAAACTGTAAAAAAGGCATATGTATGCTTTGTGATTTTTTGGTTCTCTTGACATATTTGAGGAAATTCGAATTAAAAATTTGCAGTTTTGCGTATACATCATGGTAGAGAAAATTCAAATTTCAACTAATCATCAAGTAAAATCATTCAATAAATTTTTTAATTGAAAACATATATAAAAATCTTCTGAAAATGTCAAGGAAACGAAAATATCTCAAAATTATATATGTTCCCTTTACAGTTTAAAAACATTCAGACAACTTTTAAAAGCTGTTTTTTAGTAGAATAAGGTCAAGTTGTTTTTATGCTATCAAAATTGCGGCAAAGCCCTACTTAATGGTTGAGATATGAATTAAAAATACAGCGCAGCCTGCAAAAGTGCCTACTAATTCATTTTCAATTGTCGGAAGATGGAGAAAATACTGAAAATGCTGTGAGCATAAATTAATCTGTACTGGCAACATTGTTTGACGATCGGCGTTTGTTCTGTATTATGTAATATTTGCTCTGTATATTAAAATTTTTTTTGGTGAAAGAATTTTGATTTCAAAAAACAGCTAGAAAATGCCGAAAAATAAAGGTAAAAATATTTTTTGCCTTCTTTTATTAATAATAAGTAAATTATTTAGGCAAAGGAGGTAAAAATAGACGCAGAGGTAAAAACGAAAATGAAACAGAAAAACGTGAATTAGTTTTTAAAGAAGATGGTCAAGAATATGCTCAAGTGACTAAAATGCTTGGTAATGGTCGTTTGGAAGCAATGTGTTTTGATGGTGTTAAACGATTATGTCATATTCGTGGAAAATTACGGAAAAAGGTGATTAAACTGGATTAAAATATTGGATCACTAATTCCAATTACTTTTCCCATCATTTGACGTTTTATACCTTTATCTACATTGAATTTGAGAAATAGCAAACGTAAAATTCCCTTTACAGAAGAATTTACTGTTAAGGGGATTAATCATCAAAGGATTTTTTTGCCTTCTAATTTTCTAATTACCTTGGTAATTTATTCTAATTCATTAACATTTAGTTATGCTAATGCTTTATTTAAAGTTAAAAAGGTGTGTTTAATAATATACTTTTTTAGTACGCTTAACGATTTTAGCATTTTGAAAATGCTAATATAGATGCAAAACCACATAAGCCTTTTATTAAAAACCATTAAATCACTCACTGTTCCTAGTGGATTGTCTAGTTTAGATGCATGAATCGTCTTTGCAGGCGAACACTGCGTGAAAAGCATTTCTAGGTTGATTAGATAGGAACAAATATTTCTTATCTTTTATTCCGTTTTATTTGTACACTTCTTTTTGAAACTTGTGAAATTATTAATAACGAATATTTTTAACTCTTTTGCACATTTTAATAGTTGCGTCTAAGTTATTAAAAGTGCTATTTACTTTAAATGGTTAGTTTATGTTTTATTCACCCTTGGCCTAAAACCAGTGGTACCAATGATGCTTGTATTTATATCCTTTAAGTACTATAATAAAGCAGTTATAATAGATATATTAAGCTTTGCTGTTTGAATACATCTAGAAGTTATCTTGAAGTAAACATTTAACAAAAAAGTTATTTTTATAATTATTTAAATTTTTAAAAACTCAAACTTCTCACACAAATTAATTAATTCAAGTTTAGTAAATGCATTATTATTGGTGTACCGTCCTTGTTATTTTTTTGTAAAAAAACCTTTATATATAGTTTTGAAAAAGGTTTTGAAAGTAATCTGCAAAATTGAAATTGAACGGTTTGCCTTCATTCCAATTTTACGTTTGAATGTAGTAGTATAATTGACAATTTAACAACATTTTTAAGTACGACCCTGAACTAGACCTCAATACTTAGAACGGAGATGTGCTGAAAAGTCATAGTAATTTTTCTTTAGACTTTTAATAGTCATGACATATTTTTTGTTGCTCGTAAAAAATAAAATTTTGGCCACACATGATGTACAAAATTCACCAAAATTAATGTGATAAATTTATTGTTAAAGTTATAGATTTCAAAATTTAAATAGAATTTTTGTCCTTAAATTATTGTCTTGATTTTTATTTATCACAGGAATAAGTTTATATAATAATAAGCTTAATATAAAAAAAAACTAACTGAATTTCAATTTTTTTTTCATTTTTTCAACGTTAACATTTATTATTGCCAATTGAAATTATTATAATAATTTATTAGAGTTAATAATTTAGGGTATTCTATTTAATTTTATTGTTGTATTTTTTAAAGGTGTGGATAAACCAAGGCGATATAATTTTAATCGGATTACGAGATTATCAAGATGCAAAAGCAGATGTAATTTTAAAATATACACCTGATGAAGCGAGAAATTTGAAAACATATGGTGAATTTCCAGATACTGTTCGTATTAATGAAACAGTTACATTCGTTGATGATGGCATGGATGAAGATATCGAATTCGGTGATAATGTCAGTTCGGAAAGTGAAGCTGATGACGTGAATAATGTAAGTTTTTATTTCATACATAGTTTTTTTTCGTAATTAAAATCGAATCAAAAATTTATATGAAATTCATATTTTGAATTCACTGAAGCAATTAAAGTTGTCAATACAGTTTCTTGTTCAAAAATAAATCTAATTTTGACGCAATATCATGAATAATCAATAGAAAATATGTTGAATCACTAATAGTTATCCAACATTAAAACTACCGACAAGAGTCAAAAAAGTAATAAAACTTTGCTGTAGGAATTGTATTGTATTCGTCCTTCTATATTAGTGTTTCCCAACATGGGGCCTATGCCCCACAAATAGACATGACCAATTTTAACCCCTTTGTTCCGGACAATTTAAATACAATGCTAGACGTCGTTGTCAAATTTAACAAAAAATAGTAAATTTTTAAATAAACGCTACAAATAATTGATAGATATAATTTCGTTTGTGACGTTACTAAAATATCAACTGGGCGATTAGTCTTCAAGTAAACTTTGTCGGGATTTCCGAGAAATATGTCATTATAGGGGCATAAAAATTCTAGAAATGTTAAAGGTGGGTATGGCACGAAAAAGGTTGGGAAACACTGTTCTATATGTTTAATCTATAAATTTGAACACCACATTTGAACTTTCCACTCTTTTTTAAACATAAATTAGAATTTTCAAACTCAATCAAATTCTTTAAAACTTTAAGAGTGAAATTCGATACAGTGAGCTTTACTGCTTTGAATTTTGAAGTTTCTATTCTCGGAGCCATTTTTTAAAAATCTACCACAAAGGAGTAAATATTTACACAATGAGTAAAAAAACATTTTTGTACACAATAAAAAGAAATTTCTATTCTGTCGGTAATCTAGATTACTTTCACATTGATGCACTTTTAAAAATAGAAAGAATTATTAAATAGAAATTGTAAGTTTTTGAACAATAAAGAACTGTTTATATTTATTTTTGAACGAAAATTGTAAATGGCTAAGTTTAGGAATTACCTGAACACAACCTGGATTTAATTTATAAAAAAGATTAAGTTTCAATCGATTTCTAACAATCTATTTTTAATTTTACAGATTTAAAACATTGTTGAGTTATAATTTAACTACAGAAAAACAACATGAAAAATAACAAATACATTTTATAATTGTGAAAATTGTCATTTTTGTGAAAAGCGTTTTTTCAAATTGCCGTAAAGCGAGTAAAGAGTTCCGGCGGCTAAAACAAAAACGACTGTTCCTTGAGCTGCAACTCGTAATTGGATTAGGTACAGGCTGATTTTTTGATCACCTCGTTTCCGGAAATTGTATGCACCGTACGCTAGAACGCCAATTAATCCGCCTAAACCTATATTTGCAAAAAATTGTTCAATAAAAGATCTTTCGTTAAATAAAAATTTTAAATCAATTTCAACCTATAGGCACTAGTGGATTTTCGTACGCCTTCTGAACGAATCTTGAACCACTTTCTGGGGCTGACATTGTTCTTAAAGTGTGAAATTTTTCCGTAGGAAAAGTCTGCGAACAAATGTGATTGTCTAAAAAACATACTAAGTGTAAAATTCTAAAGTCACGTTTAGCACTCAAATTACTCTAAAGTACAGGTAATTACCGATTACGTTTTCGTTCCAGTAAAAATTCAAATCACATTTTAATTTTTTGCTCTGTGGCTAGTAATATTTTTTTAAAAATTTGAAACGTCTGTGAACAATAACGGTGAAAATGGTAAAAATTGCGAATATCGGTTCATTACTCCTGCTATGAGTGCGATAAATACTTTATTTACGTCATACAATTTCAACACTCATGCGAGGAAAGGGATGTCGACCAAAAACCTAATGTGTATCCGATGTAAAAAAATCGCTTTTCTCCTTTCTCATTTTTTATAAAAGTCAATCGATAGTTAAATATGACTTAATATCAGTTTGATTCGTCAAGCAGCGAGTTGTTTTTGAATTGTTTACGCTGAAAAGTAGCTTAAAATGTGCGGTAAGTGAAAGTTTTAATTTTCAGTTCTAAAACTTATAAATGCTTCAATTCGATACAAATGAATTTTTCGAACAAATTCATAGAAGTTTTTTGTTTTGTACCACTTATTTTTTATTTGTTTATTGTTCAATATGTTACATGATTTTTTTCAATTCATCATTGAAGAACATTCATTTATCTTTACGCTCATACACACCATTGTATACAAAGACTACAAAATCAATTTTTTAAAAATTGTGCAGGAATTTTTGCGTATCTGAACTACTTAACACCGAAGAGTCGAAAGGAGATACTGGAGCTTCTAGTCAATGGCTTAAAGCGTTTGGAATATCGCGGCTATGATTCATCCGGTGTTGCAATCGATGCTTTTGGCAAAAACGACATCGCCATTATTCGAAAAAGTGGCAAAGTTTGTGTTTTGGAAGAGGAAATTCAGAAACGTAACAACTACTTTTACTTTATAAATCGAATGTTTAGAGAGAATCTGAAGAATTTATGAAGTATTATACGTCCTGTGACTAATTACTAATTAGTAATTAACTAAATTAGCTTATTTTTAATAATAGTATAAACTCAAGACAGAAACTTTCAGTTTCTGACGTTAATTTGTTTATTAATAGATGATAATAAGAATTTTGAGAATGTGAAATTTTTTAATTTGTTTTAACACTAGGTTTACGAACTGAGTCAATTTGATTCACTGAAAATTTGATTACAATGTATGTATAAAATTTTAACATTATTTTTTTAAATAATATGATGGTTTTTAGTGCAATGATAAAATATATGTAAAAGTTGATTCTTCTTATTCCCAAACTCATATAAATTAATTTAAAACTTCCTTCTTACAAAAGCATTAATTTTTTGTATGAGTTAAATTAGCTCATTAAAATAGTATATAATCAAAGATACGTAAATCTAGTGTTAATAGTTTATTAAAATTGTTAATATATTATAAATTATATTTTTTAATCAAGTACATATTCCTTACTGACCATAAATGCTTTAAAACAAAGTTAAAATTCAGTGTTGTTTTCTTTCTTAATGCTTTACAATCCATTTAAAACTATTTTTAATTTTCTAGTTATTAAAATCATGGAAAACATTGTTACAAAAAAATTGAAAACATTTATAACTTTGTTGAAATTTCTAATAGATATTTGCATATCTTTATATATTTACGCTTGATTTATGTTTTTTCAGCATTAAAATTACATCGTTAAAGAAAATGTCAATTTCGATTTTGAAAAATTATACTCTTGTTTTAAAGATATGTCACCAACATCAGATGTTAACACATTTTTAGATCGTACAGATACCACTAAAATTACGTAGTTGCATATCTAACGAGTTTTATGTCACAGTAACATTTTTTACAATTTTGTTGGTTATTGAAATCTGTAGGTAATTTTTATTGGTTTTTGAAAAGACGATAAAAAAAATTATCAGTAAAGTCTTCAAATGCATATTTGCTGAGACGTGAATCATTTTGCATCCACTACTGTATGTCGCCTTTACGCATTAAATCACAGATTAAATAATGTATATTTAAATGTTGCAAAAATAAAAGCCTAATTTATGTTTATGAAAATGTTATAATGACATCTATTTATACAATAATATTACGATAACATGTTTTTAATATTTTCCACTTATGTTAAGGTAACATATTTCTGACAATTTTTCGAATATGTCTTTGACGTTTTATCGATCATATTATCAAAGAATGTTTTTAAGTAAGAACGATATATTTTTTAACAATAATATTTCATTTTAAAAAAAAATTATAACAATAGCATAATATATATTAAGATTTTTGATAAACATGGTGCGCTACATAGGGACAATAAAAAACTGATCTAAGGAATTGAGTTATTAATAAATATCATTAGTTAATGAAATTATTATTTGTTTTTAACAAATTGTTTCTATTTAGCAACTAAACTTTTGTCCTATTAGTTTTCGCATTTTGAAACATATTTCACCTTATTTTTTAACAGCACACGAGTCTTTAATCAAATTGAATATAAATTTTGTTAGTTAATATATATACAATACTTTTTACTAAACATATTTTCCCACGTTCAAGGTTAATTTTAACATTTTTATTTCTACTCATAATAAAAATTACGTAGTATTTTGTCTAAAAATTTTGCTTAATACTTATATTTTTTTCAGATTCTTCGAAATGCTTTGTTTATTTATATATAGTATGTTTAAATTCTAAATACAATTTTATGTAGTAGTGACATGTACAATTTAAGTGAAATATATTTTAATAATCTAATCAAAATCACTACTACTGGCTCGAAAAATGTGAATTTTGAGGGGGGTACAAGGATAATTCTTTCGAAAATCAAAATATTCCAAAAATTTAGGCAGAAGACAGATAGCCGAAAGAGTAACCCGTTATTAAGGTGACGCCAGATGGGGGCGAAAACGCACTATTTATACACCTGTATGCATGAAGTATACATCTCTATGCACGGAAGGGTGAAATTCTAAACACTTTTATGATCATATCCTATGTTTTATTAAATTGATTTTAGAATGTCAGAATGATATGTTGTGCCAAAAGTGTAGTAAAGAGGTACAAAAATTGGGATAACATTGTAACTTTCTATCAGACTTTTTTTGCATATTTTTTGTAACCATAAATTAGCTTTTTAGAAGTTATAAACGACAAAAAGTTACATCGCTGAATTCATTGGGAGTAGAAATTGTTGTGCATCAAAGAAAAGCATTTTTTTTTTCATTTTTGACCCCTTGTGGTGTTTCTTTAAATTTGTACAGATATTCTAGCTGTCTGGTTATTATTTTAGCTTTTTTAGTTACTTCGATTTTTGCAACAACTATCTTTGCACTTAGTTGAATACATTAACGCGCAAAAATTATTTTCTATTCATTTTTCTACCTCTTAGCAACAGGCTAGCCTTCTGGCTTCTTAGTTTTTTGGAGTCTTTTGATTTTCGAAAAAATTACCTTTGCGCCCCAAAATGCACATTTTTCGAGCTATCTTTCAGTCTAATAATAATAAACCAAAATATTGCGACATTAATTAATTCCGAGTAACATACGAAATAAAAATAGCTTTGAAATAGTTTCATTGAATTCAACTTCTAATTTTAATAGAATGGACATTATTGAAAGTGGATAAAATAATTGATATTCATTGCGGCATAGCACACACGCGTTGGGCCACACACGGTTGTCCTAATGAGGTGAACTCGCATCCACAACGGTCTGATTTCGATCATTCCTTTGTTGTTGTTCATAATGGTATTATTACCAATTACAAAGAGATGAAAACGTTTTTGACCAATAAAGGGTATGAATTTGAAAGTGAAACGGACACGGAAGTGATTGCAAAATTGCTGCATCATTTTTACAAGCAATATCCATCGTATTTATTTCGTGAACTTGTCGAACAAGTTATTCAGCAATTAGTAATTGAAACACTTTTTAATTTTTTCAAAAAATGAAACTCAAGGTAGATTTAGTTAACATTTTAGATTAATGTACCTTTTTATAAAAAAAATAGGAAGGTGCGTTTGCTCTTTGCTTCAAGTCAAAGCACTTTCCTGGTGAATGTGTAGCCACTAGGCGAGGTTCACCATTGCTAGTTGGTATTAAAACGAAAACGTCACTTTCAACGAATCATATTCCAATCATGTATGGAAAAGGTGCTTTTTGAATTTCATCGATGGGATTTTTTTAAAAAAGAATATCTTTAAAGTGCTGAGTCGATTAAATTTTAATATACTTATTTGAAACATTCACATAATAATTACATTTCTTATGAGATTTAAGTCATTACATTAATGTCCGAAAATATAAAAATCTGGTGCTTTAAAGCCACTATTCTTATAGTTATCAATCGTGTTTCGAATAAGTTTTGAAATATAGAAAAAATTCTTCAAAATATAACGAAAAGAATAATTCTTTTAGTCATGATTATTTCTTTAATATCTAAAGAGTGCCTTTTTAAGGTCCACCCAATTCATTTTTTTACACATTTTCTTTAAACAAATTTGATTTGGCATGAATTAAAGAAAATTCCTTTTGTACACGAGTTATTTAGTCTTAACACGATTTTTAATACTCTGCGATTACTATTTTTTGTCTATGTTAATTTAACTTTTTTTAAAATTAATGAATTTCAGATATTGTTTCCAAAGTCTAATTTGTTTCTTATAATATTTTTAATGAATTAAAATGTGTAAGCACGAAAAAAATTGTGTGAACCCTAACAATATATTTTTAATATTGTTTACACACACCTAATTCCTTTTTTACAAGGATTTTTTGGGGATTTATCTCTTTTGTAAAAAAAGAATTAGTGTATGTGTTTTCATTTTTGAAATTTCAAATAACAAATAAGTATAATTGTGTTATACTAAAAGAAAATATTTACTCTCATATTTAAAAACTTACTTTTTAATATCTGTGATTCTTCTATAAAAAGTGTTCTTATTTTCAAAATTAATGCTTCAAACGCTTTCACTGACTTTTTGTTAAAAACAAATTATATTTTGCCTTATTCTAAAAATACTTTTTGCTTTGAATCATATTAAACCATATTTTTCCACTCGACACTCAATATTGTAAAAATTTAGTTGTTAATATTAAACATTATATTAATGAAGATTTCGTTTTATCAAAAGTATAATTTTCGATTAATTAAGTTATTTCGAATGCATTACTTAATTTCTAAACTTTTATACACAAGAAGGCATAAAATATGTTGGTTACGAATTCAATGAATAATTTAACAATCTCATAAATATTGTTATGCAACTTTGTGAAACTCTTACCTATATTAACTTTTCAAATGTTTAATATAAAAAAAACTTAATGGTAGAAATGTCAAATTTCTATCCAAGAATATGTGCTTTTATCGACTTAGCTCTTAAAAGATATTCTTTTCTTGAATAATTAGTAAATTTTTAAATTTTTCCCTGTGTATGGATTAAATTTTGATCTGACTTCCAGACCCAGCTGTCAATACTCAAGGTATTTCAGAAAAAAATATTTTATAGTATCAATGATATGGAGCTGTTATAACTTTAACATAAGTTCATAATCTAATTAATAATTCAGTTTCGTGTTTTCTGGCATATAAGTTTCTTTTATTCAATTAACGGTTTATAACTTAACAGGGTTTTCAAAATTTAATTCGCGAAATTTTTAGAAGTTACGTATATTTTACGATTGTAAACAAGTATATATATGAGGACATGTTTTTTGGCTAACTTAAACTTTTTAAGCTTATTACTTTTTGGTCCATAAAATGGTAATAATAATATGAATTACAGAAATCAATCATTTGATTTTTACGACGATTTAGAATGAATAAAAAGAAAAATTAAACTTCAATTGTTTTAAAATCGTTAAAAAAATGTTTTTAATGAATTTGAATCAGATCATATTTTTATTTTAATTGTCGTTAATCTTTTTCTTAGTCATAATCTTCATAAAAACTTCGTATGAATGATCGTATAAACTATTTTGTAGTAAGAAAATTAAATATGGAAAAACGTTTTTTGGCAATAATAATCTTTAAAATCACTGAGAAAATATTTTAAACCAAATTTTAAGACAATAGTAGCTGTGCGGATTAATTTCTATATTTATACCCGTTTATATATATACAGATTTCGATACACTATTCATTAAATAACAATACTATTTCATAAAATGCATAGTGCTGTTTTCAAATTTTAAGATTATTAGTTCAGTGATTATACTCATTAAAAAAAGAAAGTAAAACAACTTAATCTTTCCATATATGCCAGAAAATGCATTACAGGTGACTCAAAATACTTTGTGCTTTCAAAAAAGTAATTTCTTTTATTATAATTTATTTGATTTTTAATCTTTAAAACATCTGTGATAAAAGCGTTATATGTATTTTAAAAAGGGAATTCAACCACATTGAATTTTACTGAATCGGTTTACGGTTTTTGTTACATTTTTATTTCGATTCGATTCGTGGCTCTGAGAAATAAAATTTTCAGTTTAAAACGGTTTGGCTCGATTTAGTTCAAATAGTCTCAGATCAATTTGATTCACAAAGTTTTAATCGCCCATGTGTGTTTTTACTTTCCATCATTTTATTGATACAATATAAAATGAATTAACATGAACGAAATTCTTAAAGTACGATTAAGATTAAAAAATATTAAAAACTTCTAAATAATGGTGTTGTGCAAAATTTAAAATGAAAAAATACTTAAATTTTATACATTTATATATTTATCGTTCTAGTTAATTGAGTTATCATTTTTATAAAATGTTGTGATACTGTAACTCTTATAAAAAAGATAAAAATAGGATACTATGTTGCATAAGACTGAGATTTTAATTCTTAGTCGTATTTTTACTAAACGATTAGAAATCTGTTACATAAAAGTCACCTGTATCTTCAGTTTGCTTTTTAATCGAATCATTTCAACTACATCTAAATTTATTGCCAATAAATCTTAAAGTTAACTTTGGATTTTTTTTTAAATCGAAACTAATTTTCCCAAATACATTTGGGTGACGGATATTTAATGTCTTTTATCATTTAATTTTCTATTAAATTGCGATTTAATTTTATAATTAATGGACACTAAAATAGATTTTATAATACGCAGATCATCGAGCTAATATTAATAGCAATAGTTGTGGTGATATTTCAATCGTACCGTTATCAAGAAGTTCAGATTCGACATCAAATTTTGATTTGGATGATGACAAAGAGGTTGAATATTTTTTTGCATCTGATGCTTCAGCCGTTATTGAGCATACAAATAGAGTCATTTATTTTGAAGTAAGTTTATTAGTATTATTTAATGATTTATAATAGTGTTTCACAACCTGGGGTATGCGTACTTCTAAGGGTACACCGTAGATTGTTTAGGAGTACTCCAAAACAAGAATTCTAATGGAAGCAAAAATTAAAAAAAAATTATTTAAATAAAATTTTATTTTCGTCCAATACAATTACAAAACGATGAATTTTCTAACATTGAACTTTTGTTTCTTGAAATTAATTAATGATAAAATTTGAATCTATACCTTTAATATAAAACACAGAAATAAAAAGAATTTTTATATGGCTGAGATAGGAAAGAGGTAAAACTATATAACTGACTTGAAAAAGGATACAGTAATTAAAAAAGGTTAGGAACCGCTGGTTTATAGCAATTAAAGTTAAATAAATGTATTTTATAATCAGTATTGATAAACAATGAAAATAAGAATATAATTTTTATTTAAGTAATTGTTCATATTTGAAGTTTTATTTATACTAAATTAATATTTAGGCTGCATTCACTAATTCAAGGGTTTTACACTTTTTGAGTAAATCAAAATGGTGTATACTGTTAGTTATGTGTTCTAGTGTTGACGTAAATACAGTGTTGCCTTGTTAAGTTTATGATATTTTTCACGTTTAGAGCAAAATGTATGAATCCATAAAAAATATTGTGGATACAGGTGTATTGTGGACTGCAAAATGTTTCATCAACGTTTACTTCTGTAACTTTTACCTCTATTTATTTTCGCATCGAAAATGATATATAAAAAATACACCATGGCAACACTGTACTTTTCGTCATTACCAGAGCACAGAACGCACAATGATCACCATTTTGCTTTACTCAAAAAGTGTAAAACCTTTGAATAAGTGAATGCACCCTTAAAGGTCATAAAGATGTTATTTCATAACTCTAGCTTATTTCTTAGCTAATTTTAACATTTTTTTGCTACAGAAACAACCTTTTTTTTTTCTAAACCGTCAAGAACCACTGATTACAAAAAAATATTTTGAAAATCTTAAGACTAATTTTTTGAAAGGTAGAAAACAATTTTTTTCAAATATAAAAGTCTTCGCGAAATAATAAGGCTTAGAAATTTTTTTCTATTTTTACGACAATCAAACAACACTTCTTAAAAAACGTACTAAATATTATTAAAATCTTTTGAAAGGAGATTTCATGGTAATGATTCAAATTTGAAAAACGGAAAAAATGGTATCTTTTTTCAATAAAATTTACCTAATTCTGATATACCCTTAAAGCTTTATTTTGACGCATAGTTACGTGTTTTATTCTGTTTTACTATTATAAACTTTGTGTCATTTGCTGTAAAGCATTTCCCTCACAATAATATAATAGAAATTAAAATAAACTACTAAGATAATACATTGAGTGAAAATTGTAGTTAAAACAGATAATAAGTACTTAGTTTTACCAAAGCGTTTAGCCATATTTGAGATATACAGAAATTTTATTAATTTAGAAACACTTTTATGGTGATTAAAGTTTTTTTTCTAATTTTCCTAAAAAAAATTGCTCTAACAGCATTTTAAGTTTATTTGTCCTATTTCACTAAATATTTTTTCTCAGTGTATTAAAAATAGAAAGAAAAAAACGGGATGAAAAAAAGTTCTGAAAATTTTATTGACAAAACAGCACAAAAGAGAAGGTTTACTGTTATAGTACGTACAAAATTTTTCAAAAAATCTCATTTTAGTACATGATGTGAAATAAAATATAGAAAAAGAAAATTCTCGATTGGTGTACCATACAGTGTCGGAAAAACAATGATTACAGGTAACATTAAACTAATGAGTATAAGCTAAATTTAGTAAATTAAAGAATTTTTACTATGTAATTTGACTTAAAATACGTATAAAATATTTAAAAAAACATTTTTTATCAATATTTTGCATCTAAATTTATGCTGAAATAACTTTTATTGAAATTTTTTAAAAATATTTTCATGACACACAACTTCTATAAATGTTATTTCTTGAAACAAAAGTTAGACTCTAAGATATTATCATTTACAGTTTTTACTAGGGTTAAATCTATGAGTCTCATTTTTGAATAGCACTTTTAAAATATCCATTTAAAAGTCCCAGATTCAAATATAGTAATTTTTACTTGTTAAAGCGTAATTTTTTTATTTGATATCAAATACTTTGACAATTTTTCCTTGTCAAAAATTAATGATAATTATTTAATATAAAATTTATATAAAAAATTGATAATGCTACGCATATACAAAGTTGTAGATTATATATTATTTCTTCTAAGTAGTTAAATTTTGGTTTAATTCTTGTAATAAGGGAAACATTCGCAAAAAAACTGAAAAAGGAATTTGTTTTCCAATTTAGCATAAAAAACTCTTAATTAAAAGTTTTTGATTTTTAAAGATTAAAATTCTTTTAATCACAAAAGTTTTTCACAAATATTATTTTCTTTAAAATCAATACCGTTTGTGGTATTAAAAATTAATCTGTTTTAGTTCATTTTCATTATTTCTAGCACAGATCTAAGACAATAGTAGCATGAAATGAATACTCATTTTTTATTTTAATTCATGAATTTACTGATTAGATAATATGGCTATTCAATTAAATGACTCATAAAAAATTCTAAATATATTATTGTGCTTTATCAAGAAGTATATGATTAAAAGGGTCCATTATAAAGTAGACGAAAAAAATATTAGTTTTTGGTGAACTTTATTAATCATATTTATTCTTCTCTACCAAAATTAAATAAAGTAATTTAAAAATTATTACACGAAGAATTTAATTCATAAAATATATTTAAAAATTTAAGGTGTATATATTTTTTGTTTCTATGTCCCTTATTATTTTATAAAGTTCAAATATTTAAGCTTATCAAAATACACTATTACAAAAAAAACTGGTGACAAAAATGAGCGAACATTTATTAGACATTAAGGTATTTTGTTGTGTATACATTGATTTAATTTTAATTAAAAGTTTTAAAACAATGTATATTCTTTAATTTAAAAAGTTTTTAAATCTTTTTATACTTATAAAATAAATATTTGTTTATAGTAATATACATAGCAATTATGCTCTCAGCATTTTGCCAATTAAAATTTTATTATTGTTTTTTAAGCATTGACTAGTTTAAGGAATTTAATTTTTATTGCTCTTTATAGATTCAGGACAGATTACATGCAACACGCAGTAATCAAATTTTGTGTTTTCTGTTAGTCCATGTTTATATTAGGCTTTACGAGATGCTAATTTGGACTAAAATATCATTTAATTTAACTGTGGTAGCATCTGAAATTACAAATCAAAAATCGATATTCTTATTATATGAAATTACACGAATAATTTGTGGAAAATAAAAAGTTAATTCTGTTTTGATTTGATTAATTATAACAAATAAAATTTTCGGTTTTAAGCTTTATTTTGAAAATTAATTATTATTCGTAAGAAATAGTAATAAATCTATATTTTATAGAAAATTCAGTTATTTACTTTCATTTTAACTTTTATCTTTACCTATTCCTAATGTAAAATTTATTTTTAAATGTTACTCAAATTTAAAATTAATTACAAAGCGTCATATTTTACTAATTGAATTTCATAGGATGATGAATTTATTCAAACTTAATAACAATGATAAATCGAATTTAAATCATGATTGGAATTTTAATATAACTATTTAAACAGTAAATTGAAAAATAGAAGAATGTTTAATAATCAATTTATAATTATAAGTAGTTATAAATGATTATAATTGTTAATATTCTGTTTCAAAATTTTGGCTGGAATAATCTAAAGAAACACTAACTGTTTAACATGATAATAAAATCAGATTTTGTAATTAAAACAAATTTATGTATATTGAGAATTCAAAATCGTTCACAACTGAATAGATCATTATAAAATTATTCAATGGGAATAATTTTATTTTAATTTTTTTGAAGAAAATTTTAATATTTTTTCGAAAGAAATTCACAAGTATTGTTGAGATTAGAATTAGAAAGCAGAATAAATATCTTGAAAGTACTAGTCAAGTTTGAAACTCATAAAATGTTAACATCAGTCATCCATTGGCTCGAGGGATATGAGCCTGTTGACCTTAATGTAAAATATGCAAGTCAAATTGCTAAAATCTAATTTCTTTTAATAATAAATAATTCTTAAAAAATTATGAGATGAAAAGGTTTTTAAAAATTTCAATAAAAATCTTGATTTTAATTAAAATTTTGGCATTAAATTTTAAAACACCTTGCGCGTTGATGGTTTTTATACGTTTTAAGTCAAAATATGTACACAAAGCTCATTAATGTATTAAATTTAGTTTATAATTATTAAATGTACATTTATTAGTATTGATGTACTCAGACCTAACTAAGGAAAATGAATTTCATTGGCGAAATTTTCAAACTTAGGTGTACAAAAGCACGATTTTTTTTCAATTCGCCCTTACGAAACTTCTATAATTTTTACAGCGAGGGAAAATTTATTTACGTCATATTTTGACGTCTCTGTATACTTTACATTTTAACGATTTTAAGAAATTGTCCTTTATTTCAAACTTCTTAAATTTGTCATTTTGTAATGTTTACAGACGTCATTATAATAATGTGATTTATAAATATTCTGTTCAAAGAATTCATTTTTATGAGGCTTAATTTGAAGACTTATATCTGCTTTATGTATTTAACGATTTTGACTTACTTTAAATCTAGACTTAATTAGTTAAATGTCAGAAAATGTTAACACGTCTATCGGTTAATTAATCCGAAATAAAATGATCATGATCTGTCATGTTATATTACATCGCAATTTCTTTTTTTAAAATAAGGATGATGATGTGGCGGCAGTTAAAGATGGCGCTCTATCAATACATCGTATGCGGCGTCAAATGGATGATCCGAACGCACGTGAAATAATTACATTGAAAATGGAATTGCAGCAAATCATGAAAGGAAATTACGACTATTTCATGCAGAAAGAAATATTTGAGCAGCCGGAATCGGTGATAAACACTATGCGCGGTCGTTTGAACTTCAAGGATCGCACTGTAGTTCTTGGGGGCATTAAGGATTACATTCCTGAGATAAAACGTTGCCGCCGCTTGATGCTGATCGGATGTGGAACGAGTTACCATAGTGCTGTGGCGACGCGGCAATTGCTTGAGGAATTGACCGAGTTACCAGTCATGGTGGAATTAGCTAGTGACTTTTTAGACCGTAAAACGCCTGTTTTTCGTGACGACGTGTGCTTTTTCATTTCTCAATCCGGCGAAACTGCCGATACACTAATGGCTTTACGCTACTGCAAAAAACGCGGTGCTTTGATTGTTGGTATCACGAACACGGTCGGCAGTTCGATTTGCCGCGAATCTCATTGTGGTGTTCACATCAATGCTGGTCCGGAGATCGGTGTCGCTTCTACTAAAGCGTATACGAGCCAATTCATTGCATTGGTCATGTTCGGTTTGGTCATGAGTCAGGATCGAATTTCGTTGGGTGAACGTCGTAATGAGATTATTAAAGGTCTGTTCACCTTTGATTGCTTTGTTGAGTTTTCATTTACTATTTTGAATTATTTCGCTTTTTATGAGATTAACCCAAAAATCTACAATTAATCGCAGCGATATCGCAAAGACTATGCTTGGTCAATTTCTTTCCTTTACGAATCTCTCTGTGTAGTCGTTAGTGTGATCTAAATTACCAAGTACTCACTTAGAAAATTATCAAGCAACAACACTAAAGCTGTGCAACAGAAAACGCTTAAAATCAAATGCAGAGAGTATTTTAATGATGAAGGTGCATAAAATCTTATCAAAATTTCTACATTTTTTCCAGGGTTGGAACGGCTCGATAAACAAATTCGAAAAGTGTTGAGTTTGGATGATAAAGTTCGGGAATTAGCTAAAGATTTATATCAGCAAAAATCTCTTTTAATCATGGGCCGTGGTTATAATTTTGCTACATGTCTAGAAGGAGCATTGGTAAGAGTTTCCTATTTAATGTCATTTTTATAAATACAGTATTATTTTTGCTCTACTTTTCTAAGCTCGTAATTGTGCGTAATAAGACAAAGTCTGTGTGGTGCTACTAAAAAGAAAACGTTTTGTGTTAAATGAGTGTTCAATAATTGCCTTTTGTTACATGGAAACAATAAGAAAGATATTTTGAATGCTTTCAATGTTTTAAACATTTAATAAATTTTAATAATGTAGGCTCATAATTTATTTAATTCTTATATGCAATTTTAGATGTTATTTAATAAATTTTACTGTTATTATTTTAAGAAATAGCATTTTTTGTTTTTTTTTTAAATTTAACATTAGTTATTCAAGTAATATTAATTCATTTACTTAAAGAAAAAATTAACTTTTGTTAGTGAGATTTGTTCGCTTATCAAAATATTACAGTAAAACTTTAGAATTGAAAGCATTGTCAAAAGATGTGTAGGCGATATTTTAATTTTTTTTATTGAAGTTTTATCGATTATTTTGACTGAACTTATTACACTAGGGAACGAAATGAACTTTTTTTTACCTCAAACAAGCAATATATTTTCTGAAAGTACATGTTAATTGTATGACAAGAATGAAAAAAATTTGAATTTTTAGTGGTCGATTTTTTGGAGAGGGGCAAAATGTGTTTTCCAATATAAATTTTTTTTCCGATTAACCAATTGATAAAATGACTTGAAAAGTAGCTTAAAAAATTTAGTCAACCAATGTTTATGTTTGATTAAAATTTCGTTTAAATCAAATAAATGGGGCCTTAGATATGATATTTTAAAGTCAAAAAAACGGCTAAAAATCGCATTTTTTACCATTTTTTAAAATTTCTTTTTCATTTTTCAAAAAAATTAAAAACGCCTGCCGAAAAATAACTACCCTGACGTGAAATTCTTGAGTTTTTCTTCAATTTGGCACTTAAAAAAGCAATTTACAATAAGCCGTTTTTTTAATAGAATTTTTTGAAAATTGCATTGTAAAATTGAGGTACATGCGGTAACTGATGAAAGTACCCCCCTTAAAATCCGAAAAAATAAAAAACTGTCGG
>AGDA01077973.1:0-11158 GCA_000281935.1 Mengenilla moldrzyki | reverse complement strand
ATCAACATTCCAAGTGTTAAAATTAAAATTTGTTCTAAGTAAAAGTGTGGTTATTTTTTCGGTTTTCCCTAAAATCATCCTCGAGTTCGAGTCGAACAACTATATCATCGGATACGTATTTGACATTAGTTAACTGCACGGGAAACAAAAGCGGTTAACGGACTGTGTTCGCGGATGGAAAAAAAGACAACTTACATTCAATAGTATGGTCAGATTCCACCAGTCAATCTGTACCAGTCCAGCTATTTCCCAATAGGCTTAGCGTTCAAAATTATGTCCCAGCATTGACCACTTTAAACATCATTAATTAAAATGTTTCTGTTTTGTGTTTATGGAAAAAACATTAAATGCCCATTGCTGAGCCATTTCTTTTGTCATTTTTCCGACTTTGACAGCAATAAGTAAGTTTCTGTTTGTCGAAACAGTGTTTCTTAATTACGTTCATCCAAAAAACCTTAAAAAATTTTTAACATTAATAATAGTGGTGACATTAATTTTCCAAATACCGATAATGTTATTTAAATTGGATCACTATGTGTCGTAGAGCTCATAGATTGAATGCATAACTTTATTTGTTTTTCGCCGGTAAGAGATAAAATTCTTTTACTATGTATCCCCAAATAGTAACCACATTTGTCGAAATCATACATGCGATCAACACCAAATTTTTCAATATCATCTATAGCTTAGTGTAAAAAATCTTTTATTCTTCCTTCAAATTTTTTCTTTCTGATTTGCGAATCTACTTAGAATTAATTGATTTTTCTTGATTTAATACAATATTTATATTTGAAATGTGATATTTAATGACAACTAGCTTTGAAATCGGTCGTATTATATTACTTGTATTAATTGAAAACAATTGTAACACCGCTATTAGTGCCAGTTTTTCCAAATTAGTGTCGTGTACTATTTATATTCTTAGTTCTCGTATCACAGAATTCATCCGAGAAGTACAAACTTATTGAACGCATTTTTTAGTACCGACTCTTTCCATTCCCTAATTCTTTTCTCCATTGAGTTAATTTCTTTTTAGACATAACGTTTCTATACTTATTCTAAATAAATAAAAAGCCTTATGTGTTTTTTGCACTGAAAGCCAACAAGATACTATAGTCGCGCATATGTGTTACGTTTATTTCGTGGGAGAGAAATCAGTATTTTACACACAATTCATTTATTGGACATAACGTTAATACAAAAAAGGTATTTATGAAGAAATACGTATGATATCTAAAAAAATTTATTGTGCATTACAGTGTCAAAGCACTTAATTTTTAAAATATATTACAGAAGTACTCTATGAAATTTTTAATGTAGTCCAGATTTGCTGCTAATGTAATGCTGCTAAGATTGTTGTTATACGGCTTTAAAAGTGCTCAGCATTGGTTAAATATTGGTTCATAAAATATTTGGAAATGTATTTTTATATTATTTTGGTACTGTCCATTAAGTCTTGAAAACACTTAAAATGTAAAATGAGAAATAAAAGAGCCGTTGACTAAACTTAAATTATTAGAAATTATAATTAGAATACAGTCGGCCAATTTGATTTTGCGACAACGGAAGAAATAATAGGGTTCAATGAATATTATAAGGCAAGTAAACCCCATAAAAATAGGTTTTTAACTTTCTATAAAAGAACAAAAAATTAAGCATGTTATAAAAAGTTATTTGTTAATAGGAAAATAATAAGTAAAGTGTTGCGAAACAAATTAACAAAAGCTTTTAAAAATATGATTTAAGAGCATACTGAAATGTTATTTTAAGTAACAATATGAGAGTATTATGAAATAATGTTGAAAACACATTCTAAAAAGCGTTATGTGAGATCAGTATTGTAACGGACCGCCGTTACAATATTTAAAAACATTTTCAAATATAATGGGAAAACTGTTCCTAATAGAGCGTGCACCTTAAGAAAATAAGATATATTAAAGAGGGAATAAATGAGGCAACGCGCAAGAAAATAAGATAGGAAAGCGAGTATAAAGCACGCGTTGAACTCCTTATAGTGGCAGTTTTTAGTTAGAGTTTCTTCAGGAAACGAAAAAAAAAGAGAAACGCAAAAAAAATTCCCTTTTGCTACGAATCGGCTTCGAAGCGAGGTACCCCGAGGCATCTTTTCGCCCAGCCGGCTTCGTTGGGTGCTCCGTCGGCCGAAAACGGGTGCCAATAGGCATTCGTTAGGCTCGGAAGCATTCAGGGAGCCCCGGTCGGCGATAGGTGCCCCGATGGTATCCGTGGGAGCCTTCGTATAGTAGAGGTGAACCCAAACACCTCTACCAGCGACCCGTGGCAACTTTTCGCCCCGTTAGGCTTCGCTGGGTGCTTCGTTGGCCTTTTAAGTGGTGCCAATAGGTATTCTTTTAGGTCCCGACAGCATTAATGGAGCCCTGTTTGGTGATAGGTGCCCCATAGCGGTCATATAAAAAAAATAAGGAAAAAAATAGGGAACATGAGATCATGACGATGTTAGATGCCAATGGGTTTTGGTTTATTAGCGGGCGGTGCAAGCGGTGCAAGCGGTGTCTT
Source organism: Mengenilla moldrzyki (assembly GCA_000281935.1). Classification (NCBI taxonomy): domain Eukaryota; kingdom Metazoa; phylum Arthropoda; class Insecta; order Strepsiptera; family Mengenillidae; genus Mengenilla; species Mengenilla moldrzyki. Next base: position 8,623 of record AGDA01077973.1, on the reverse strand, counting down.
GATTGGCTGAGTTCCGTTTAATACAGTCCTATCCGAATCGCGATAATCCTGCGAATTACGGTGTACATGTCAATCACGTATATGGTTGTGATGTGTTCAAATGTGTGTTAATTTTGTCCAGTAGCTTAGATCGTTTCACGTATCGCATCCCTGTGTTTTCGGGTGTCGTATATTTTAATTATGGTCGAAATTTAAATCAAGATGCTTACCCCTTCAATTGCTGTCAGTCCTGTTTTCAAGGCATTCTGCTCGCAGATCGCTGAAAGAAACTCACGTATTCTCTCTCTTCGAATCAAAAGAAGCCTGGTGTCCAGATGCTCCGAGTTTTAAATTCCTTTTATACCTATTTCTTTACATACCTATAATTGTATATGTATCCATTCTTTTCAATTGTAAAATTAGTTTATATAAATAAACACATTGTAATTAACGGAAAAAAACTAGACTTCTCCCTACTCCTGGTGGGAAATGAGTGGGTGTTACAGTATATAACCTCACGAACAAATATAGATTGATATTTAATAAATATATTCACAAATAGTGTACTAGAAAAAAGATTTTACAGTGTGGCTTTATTTATTGAAGTGGTTTAAATCAGTTTCCGTTAAAAGAAATACATTAATTTATCCCTTGGAAATAAATTTTAAATCACACCCGTCATACCTCACTGGAAAGTACAACATAATTATTGACCTAAGCTCTTGAAAATACCTTATCATTAAACAACATATTGAATAAGTTTTTTAACATCATTTGTAGTTAGAGCCTCTCAGTTACTGAAATTATCAACATTAAATTAGCGATTTGTCAATAATCGAGACACTTACTTATTTCAGAACATATTCAACTACAAAACTGTGAAAAGAAATTAATGTACAGCAGAAGAAAAATTAAAATATAAGTAATAACTGATACAAGCACTGATTTAACAAAATCAGTTAAATTATCGTTATTTCAAACATATTTCTATTTATTTTCAGTAGAAAAGTTTTGTTGTCTTTATTTTTAAAAGAATTTTTCCTCAGTAAGTATGTTTAGAATTACGATCACACTATGATCAGAGTTCATTAAAATTGAACAAATATTAATATACTTCTCAAATGAAATTTTTCAAGAAAATTTTTTTAAAACTTTTTTATAAACACAAAAAATTTGAAAACGTCGATTTTCAGCAAAGAATAATATTGATGCGAATAAAAAACGTTACAAAGTGAGCATGTCTAAAGAAAAAAATGCCCACTCATGTAACTGAAATTTTGTGCTTTTAAAACCCATTTCAAAATCAAAATTTTGTTCATTCTATAAACCAACATTACAACTTAACATTTTTTCCAAACTTGGTACTAGCTATGAGTTCATTAGAAGAAAAACCTAAGGTAAAATTTCCTTATATATATGTTCATGAAAACCAACAGAATTGTATTTGTCTTATTTTCGTTTCTTAAAAAAATCTTCCGTGTAAATTCTAAATCTACGTTAAATTGCAAGTTTTAAAGTCTTCATTCACTAACATTCACACATTGTTGATTTTATTAGACCTGCTTTGACATTTCAAATGTCTACACTGAGAAAAATGTGTAGTTAAATGTGCGAAATAAATTTAGTGTGCTTTTAAAATAAATGTTGTTAAAGTAGAGAAAAGTTCATTAATTTCCACAAAGTATCTTAAAGTATCAAAATTTTTGTATATTCAAAATACAACCAACAGCATTGCTAAAATTACATAAATATTGCCTGTTTTAGCTATAATTTTCTCAAATGTTTGTAATTGCTGACACTGTATATATATGCATCTAAATATTAAAGTCCATTTACTTCTTTATGCTTAACGCACTGAAAAGTCTTGGTATTAATAGTATTGCTATTAATAAAAATTATCACAAACTTTTCTCTAAATAATAATTTTTTAGTTTTTTCTAAAGTTCAGTATTAATATTCGATTAGCTAGAACGAAATACGTACAACTTTAAGAATTCTGAACAAGTCATATTTTCTGTTTCACGCCAAAAGAACACCAAAAACGGTTCTACGGGCCGTTTCGAAAAGCAAAAGAGTACACTTTTTTAGGAAAATTATATTTAAGTTGCTCAAATAGCTGAAACACTTATCATATTTGAACAAAACAAATGTAATTTTCCCAAAAAGACAGTACTCTTTGCATTTTGAATCTACTTCAGAGAAAAAACCTAAAATTTTCAGAACGGCGTATCATTCTACCACAAAACTAAATTGCAAAAGCTGGCACATTTTTATTTGTTTTTAACTTTTGCAAATTGATAACAGTGCGTTTTTGTGCTTTTATTATTTTTCAGGTAGTCTTCTTATCTAAAGTCAACAAAGACAACAAGTTCACTTTGAAAATTATTTCTAGAACTTTCCATATGATTAAACTGAAATTCGTATTTTTGGTTTTTTTACGTCCATAAACATACTGGTAATTACTTTGAAAACTATGTGTAGTTACTGGCGACGTCGCTGCGTAGTCTTAGCGACTTCATACCTACATGAAATTTCTACTGGCGAGACTGCGCATATTGATGCGTGGTGACTACACTTGTTTCACCTCAGCGATGAAAGATACATGATTTCAAAAACGGCATAAGACGTTTAATATAATTGTTCTTGTGCAGTTACAAAGAATGAATCCAATATTTTACTTATAATTATTTATGTTTTATGAAAGACATTAAATTTATTTTTTACACCTATTTAATACAAGGTAAAAATTACTCTAATTGTGTGTTTAAGTGAGCTTAGAACTAAGTAATATTTATAAAAAAATAATGAAAATGTAAAATTTACTAATTTGATTTTAGATCTTTTTTTATTTCCATAAGGAATAATTAATGTTATGAATCCAAATGCATTCATTATTTTATTATACTCTGAATTATATTTAATGTATTTGCTCTATTAATATTGTGTAATTCTCTTTACATTTTTTGTTTTTAAAAGCTTAGGCAACTCGCATATATACGTACTGCTGAAACTAATGAAGAAACAATTTTTAAAAATTATTACATTGTAGCAAATTAAAATTTGCTCGTTTAAGATTTCTTTTCATGAAAGGAAATCCGTTTTTTTTTATTTCCACTCAGCTACGTATATATATGGTGCGCAAGAATAACTATTTTGTTCAATTTTTATATTCAGTCATTCTTGATTACGATGTACGACAGTATACTTGATATTTTAAGAAAAGAAAATAATCAGCATTTCCCCTAATCCTTAAATGTTTTCTTGCCATTCGACGAATCATCATTTCGAAATCGGAACCCAACATTAATAAATTTGACATTTATTAGCGTAAGAAACGTATAAAAACGTATATGCTAAAGTTGAAAAGACTAATAATAAGTTATAAAAATAGATTGATACTTTACTGTATCTATTTTAAATACTTCTATTTAAATACAAGTATCTGTATCTGTATATGTTTCTAGATATAACTTTACAACACTGGAGGTTTTGGTAAATATACTCCAGGATAGTCGGTAAACAAAATTGGTAAATTTCTTTAACTTACACAAACACACACTCGGAAAAATGACTACTTAATTTAAGGACAAAATAACACTTAAAGCGGAACAGGTATTTTTTCTTCCAAAATTTAAGATTTCAATACGTAATATAAGAAAATTTTTACCTTGAAATTGGAAGTTACAAGACTTTCAATATTAAAATAATTTTTACTAAAAATAAAGAGAATTTATCTTAAATTAGGTATGTTTAAATTTGTATTTAGATTTTTTTTCCAATTGTACGAATTTTTTTTACTAATGCTGAAAAAAAAAGTTTAAGACTAAAGCTATATTAAATTAAAGGAGAAAAAACACTTGTCACATAGTGGAAAATTGCAATTCTAAAATAAGTATTTTTCTTCTTATTTTAAGCAGTTCATTTTTAACAGTGCGAAATTCAGAGGGAAGCTAAGTTTAAAGCCAATTCTAAGCAACATTATAATTTCGGACCCTATTTTTCAATCATGACATATACTTTACTATTAGTACTTTGATTTTAATGCATATAGTATATAAACTTATTTAATTATCGGATTGCACAAAAAATATACTCACATGTATAAAAATTTAATAAATATAATTTATTAAATCAAATAATAATACTCCAACAAATAAACGTACTAGATTGGTTGATTACGTTGCTCTTTTCTCAAGTTCAACTCTGTAATCTCGTCAATTAGTTTGTCAAAATTAATAGGACTATTTAATAACCCTTCATTTTGTACAACACAAAACTTTTATTCGATTGTTTTTATATTGAGGTCCGAATTAAGGCGTAATATCGGCGAAAATTTAAACAATCTATACTGTTTGCCATATGTCTGCTTTAAAATCGTTCATATTACGCTTACTCATCTATAAAAATAAATATGAGCATTTTTATTACCTATAAGCGTTTAATATTGTTTTATTATGTAGATATTTGTGTACAAAAATAAACACTAATTTGACGTTTAATTGCATAATAAACATCTATTAAAGGTACTTTAATCGACATTTGGTACCCGGGTATATTAAGTATTGATGAACTGTTGAATTTTTCTCGTTCTCTTAAAAATTTTTTATTCTATCCATTATTGAAAATCTTATTTTATTACCGCTTCCACTGTTACTGAAAGGGTTAAGTAAATCATGAGAATTGTTTATGTTACGGAGTACTGCAATAATATTATTTTCTTGAATAGGCAGCCTCATAGATTCAGACGAAGTAATATTTTTTACATCATTTTTTAGTTCTGGGTTAAAATTTTGTTCGTATTATCTTAATTTCTGTAATGAAGGGACACGAACATCCCTATAGTGAAGAATTGTGACAAATTTACTGTTAATAGATGTATATCCCTCTTTTTTAAATATTGATAATTAAATAATTGGTCATAACAAAAATTAACTTAAAAATGTTCCTTGCCACTTTGTTTTATTTCATGTTCCAAAGCTTCATCATGAAGTAGTTTTAATATATATATGGAATATTTTAACTTTGCTGTTTTTTTATATTGTTAAAATAATTTCTAACTGTTTGTACGAAATTTATCAACAATTTACACATTAAATCTGCCCTATGAATATGTTTTTTTGTTGTATAGTCTTGTTTGAAGCATTTAATCTTTCTAAAAAAAATTCGTATAGTAAGAACTTACTCGAAAGTAAAATTTAAAAGTTTAAAAGTTTGAAAACCTACTCTTCGAGCTCCAAAAATTACAGACCTTAAACACGTGCCCGTATAGCACAAACTGTATATTATACGTTTATTATACGTTTTTTAAATCAATTTTTAAACAGTAATCGTATAATAAACGTTGATTTTCTTAATAAAAATTATAGAATTTTCAGACGATTTTTATTATGTATTAGACGGTGTTTTAAACGTATAATATACAATAATTCTCAACAATCATTTATACTTATGTACAATTTTTAGCTATTTTTTTCCTATATGGAATAAATCTTCATCTAATAAACGTATAAAAAACGTATAAATCTGATTGACTATAAACTGTATAATTTGAACGTATAAAAATGTATAATTGGTGAATAATACACTGTACTATTAGATGTATAAAAATTATCGTGGAATAAACAACCTAAATTTCACTTGAGATCTACGTATAATATATTAATCTAATATACGTATAAATGCTTTAAAATTTCCACCGCGTAATTTTTTTGTTGAAATTGCAAACATTAAACGTATAACAGTATCACCTATTAAACGATCTAAAATAATGTAAATTTAGATCGTCTAATAAACATATAGATCGTTTAGTACACCATTTGTGCTATACGGGTGCCTAGGTTGGCTGGAAACTAGAACGACCCTGACAAAATTTGAGTAGCTATGATGTAATGATTATGCTATTCAGAGTACATATACTAAAATTCCAACTGATACCAACTCATTAACTTGTTAATAAATGAGCTGCAGGAAAAAGGGATAAACCTGTAGCTATGAACAAAATGTTTGGCTTGGCGTCTGTTTAAACTTGGAGTGGAGGGCATTTTTGGTGTCTGGATACTGGTGTCGAATCCGATTAGCTTTTCAATTGAGTTTTTTATCTTTTTTTTATAGGAAAACTTCTTATCGATTTATGTATTGAAACCCGAACGAATTTACTCTTTTATAATTCAACAATTTTATGTCCAATTTAAAGAAACTTGGACTTCAGAATTTACAATTTCTTTTTAACGTAAACAAAATTAAGGCTTGAAATCAATTTTAAATAAACAATTATTCAAAAGTCTTGAATCACAAATTCATTTTGTCTGTTTTTTCAAGCTCTTAAAAAGTTTCACTAGTACTTATGGCGGCAATTTCGACCACCATTATATACGTTTCTGTTGTTATTTTATCAAATCACTGGGAAAATGGAAAATAAGGTTCAAATATATGACGAATATAATATGTAAAATCGACATTGTAATAAAATTCCGACTCAAATTTTACTATAAAGAAAAAAGTTTTTAAATTGTTATTTCTCTGTCAACCATTTATCGCCACAGTGATATCACTGTGAGCTTACAAATGTGAACCTCACAATCATAGTGATCTCACAGTGTGAAAACTGTTCGAAGTTCTCTTCATATACGAGCCTCACTGTGCTATCACAGTGAGTGACAGTGATTCTTTCACAGTGATATTACTCTCACTTTATCCTCATTATTGGTTGGCAAGTTTATAATAACAATATAATTATAATAATTGTGTGGTGAATAAATAATTATTGTTAATACTCCTTGCACAAAGCGTAGTTGTTTTCAAGTAATAAATATCCAAATGCTTATGCAATGGAAAATGTAAAATATAATCAACTTTATTTCTTTATATTACACTCGTTTACAGTAACGAACTTTTTCAAAAAGACGTAAAAAATATTCAAATGAAACGTTAATTTTTTTAATTTATACTCTTTGTTTCAATTATTTAAGTTTCTGTTATTCAAACAGTAAAAGGTTAATTAAATGATTAACTTTCTAATTAATGGGATTTCAAAAAAACACAGTGATATCTCACAGTGATATCTCACAGTGATATCTCACAGTGATATCTCACAGTGATATCTCACAGTGATATCTCACAGTGATATCTCACAGTGATATCTCACTGTGATATCACTGTGAGATTACCCTCACTTTATCCTCACATTTGGCTGACAGGGTTATTTTCAACTCGGGAAACATTACCTCTCCCATTCTGTATTATAAACATAGCAAGCCAAACAATTGATACTAACTCTACACTAATAATGTATTATTTGGCAAATTATAGATCAATGCATTACACATCGAAACTTGGGCACAAATATTCGATAACGTGATGACAAAACCGAATTTAGAGTCAAATAATTTATTGGAAAGAATACAAGAGGAACTACGGGGATTTGAAAACAGTTTTTACGAAAAGTGGGAAAATCATAATTTTACCATTAATCATACTTTTTCAACCTTGATTGAAGGCGCAGTCATTGATCGTTTAGAGAACACAAAGCACGGAGTTCTCATCAGCCCCACGAAAAAGAAGAAGTCAATTACAAGGAATTACGATTTGATTCAATTAGCTATTTTAACAAGAAAGACAAGAATTATCCAGCTTTTAATAGAAGTCGTGGAAAACTTGAATGTTAGTTATACAAGGAAAATGGCACCAGTTGATTTAGCTATATTAATAGATTATTCAGAAAGTGTGAAACCCTTCCTTAATAAAACATATTTCAATAATGAACCTATACTTTTTGAAAAAATTGTGAGCAAAGCAGTAAGGCAGAATAGTTCGAATACACAAAAGATGTTATTTGAGCTAGGAATCAAGTGCAAAAAGTACGAATTCGAGTATAAGCTTTTTCTAAAATATTTTGTTCAAAATCATAATATTAAGAATGCTGCAATATTGATTAATGGCGATTGTCCGTACGTTTACAGCAAGTATAACGGCAAAACTCTATTGCAAATCGCCGTTGAGTGCAACAAGGCGAGCAATGTCAAAGTTCTCTTAAGTTTGGGAGTAAACACCGATGCGTTGTCAAAGTGTGGTAATACATTATTGCATTTGGCGGCAGAAAAGGGTGATTTAAAGACCAATAGTGTGTTACTAGAGAAGGGGTTCGATCCTAACGTGGAAAACCATAAAGGAGAGAGCTGTTTGCATGTAGCTGTCAAGCATAACAATATTGAGCTTGTGAAAGTTTTATTAAAGCATGGAGCTAACCCAAACGCAAGGAACAAAATGCAAGAAACAGTTTTAAGCTTAGCTGTTTCACAGGGGGTTGTTTCAATCATTCACATTTTATTGGAGTTCGGTGCTGATGTCAATAAAGCACCTGGCAACTTTAAGTCGTACCTACATCAAGCTATTGAACTGAGACATGCTCATATTTTATTCATATTATTAAAATCCGGAGCTCACTTGAATATGTGTCACAATGAACAAAATGATTGCCTTAAGGAGACTTTCCGCCATTTCGGTTACAAAATAAAAAAGATTATTATATTATATATGGTTCTACAATGGTTTCCAAACGTTGAGAAGCCAGGCTTTGTGTCCGATGAAGTAAGAAATGGCCGAGCACTGGGACAAAGCGACGAGAGAATTATATAAGTTAGATAAG